>DWLS01000821.1:0-26181 GCA_018246255.1 Pachliopta kotzebuea
GACTATTGTCGGAGACCTTGTTTGCTTATCAAATACTTGTTTGTTTTTATAATTTTTATCTACTAATAGCAAAAGACCGAAACGAATATTATTATAGCTTACGTACTTTTTAGTACCTGTTCACGGGAGCATTTTACCGTTATCCCTGCATCTTTAAGAGTGTTATCTGTTCTTGGTGCACAAGAGGCGTTATTAAGCCAACGTCACTTACCCCGCCGCCATTTTACGAGAACTTTGTTGCTAAGTTAAGCTCGTCTAAAACAGTGCATTCAACCTTATCACGAAGAGGTGTTATAAAATAAAAATACTTGTAGTCTCATAAAAACCATCTAAGTTTTTATTCAAAAATTGTGCTTCTGTAGATTGTGAAAATACAATTTTATTCAGCTTTTAAATTTTCATTACAGATATTTATAGTAACAATTCATTGAGAAAATAAGGTTTTTTAATAAAACTGTTAAATGCTTATTAGCTAAAAACATTATTATTATTGTGAGCTATAAATAGTTTATCTATCTATCTTAAAACAAGGCTGGTTCTTTATTATAAATAAACCTTTATTGTTATGATCTAAACTAATAAATATGATTTGTTATCTACTATTTTTTAAAGCTATGCACCTAAATAAAGTCTATAGTAAGCACTTGTGAATTACATGATCATAATGAATTTAGATACATACATATGTGTATAAATATTGAGAACAGGATATTGTACACATTTATTAAAAGTATTATTTACAGATTTTGTCGCGTTCATTTAATTATATATTATCTCGTTTATTGTTCATGGCAATTCACTAGCTTCTATCTTCATTTCCGTAATCTCTCATACATAACATTATCCATTAGAACAAATATGTTCACTCTTCAGTACCATTATAAATTAATATTATGTAAAATAAGCAGAAATGTTAGCCACTACATATAAATAAAGTGAATTATGTATGTATTGGTAATTCTGTGCGTCAGGATAACATCAAAAATTAGATGATCGATAATCACATAAACGGGACGGTCGTAAAAAGCCTTCAGCACGTTTACGAGGTCTCGTCACCGCTTTACCAAGTTAAGCTCCACTCAGACAGTTCTACACCTTTATTACGAAAACGCCTTTACGCTTACGGAGGACGTACTACGTGTGATGACTAACAATATCTTGCGGTAAACATCGTATAAAGTTTTCACGGTATATTTCTTATAATTTTCTTCTCATTATGTAAACAAAATTACTTATTTCTAATATAAAAGTAGATTAAGCTTTACATGATTGGCTATGTACATTCCGCTTTCGATATAAAACAGCTCTTTTCATTCCTTGAGGTGACTAGACGAGTGAGACGTTCACATAATGGTAAGTGAAACGCTTGCCAATAACATCTTGGCGCTGGTTAAGATGGTATACCATCTTGTGTGTATACACAGCACCACTTTGTGTTCGTCGCCGTGAAAAAATCAGCTGTTGAGACTTGTTATCCTAGTAATTTTATTAGCTTACAGCACCTTTGAAATTTAAAGTAATGTTTGCATAATACTGTTTGGTGACAGAAATAGGAACACCCGTGGTACCTACATAGATGGTTTCCGGCAATAGAGACCTACCGTTAGTAAACTTTCTTATATTAAATTATTATATTACGAATGTTATTGACAAAAATTATTATTTTAAAAACAACGTAAATTCGTCTGAATGATAATCTCACATCACAGTTAAATGTTTATATCGTATCCACATTTAATGTTTCTGTATCTTAAACATTCAGTAAATTTGTTCAAAAATTACCGAGTGGTTAATTCCTTAAATGACATTGAGTTGTTGAAAATTTTCCTCCGGGAATATCGTCCATTGTGAATTTGTTATAGTGCTGAAAGCTTCAAACCTCTTGCTACTGAATAATTAAGGCTTTCGTAAGTTATCTCGTTTAGCGTTTATTAGGATGGAAGTTTTCCATTAAGCTATTTAGTAAACAATGTTTTGATCGGATACACCAAGAGTACATTTATGTTTTAGTTATAATAAAAAAAACTTTATAAGATGTTTCACATGTAAAGTTTTGTGAGCTACCATTATATTATATTTTACTTTACAGCATCATTATCTTAATCTGGTTTTAGTTTTTTAATTGCTTTATTTTGGTTGTTATTCGTTAACGGGGAAGTAATATAGGTAAGATAAACAGTCAAACCTAAATCAGCTTCTAAAACACGAATAATAAATAGGAGTAAATCTTAAACATTGGTCTAACCACTTCAGGTTTAGCCGAACCGCAAACGGCAATGCGGCTTCGTCATTTGTGTACGTAAATAGTATATATGTAATATTTATTGTATAGTTGACATGGCCGACTCCTGCCAGACTGTGTAATGTTCTATCTGTCAAATACTACTATGACAATATATATTGTGATGTATATTTAGAATTAATATGGAAAGTTTGAACTACTTCATATTCATATCCGAGTTATAGCTCAGCATAATAACTTAAAATATTTTACGACGCACTCTTTTAAATTGCTCATTTTTACGTGCGTTATGTGACCCTCACATGTCGTAAATTTTTTGCATCGTGTTCGTACTATCTCATTTCAACATATACATCCATAATTTTGTTGACATTTACTGTTTACCCCCAATTTATGGTTATTAAATCGCGTAAAATTTCTTTAAGTGAAAAAATACACCGTTATGTTTGTACTGTTGTAGTTTTTCATGCAGGATACTCTAATAACCAACATCATTATTAATGATCAAAAATTAAATATAATTCATACAAAAAGGTGATTTGTCTTTGCAGAAACGAGAAGTTTTACACGTGCTGCGACGAGCCGTATCTTGATATTACATTTAACATCACGATGAGGAGGAAAACGCTATTCTACACGGTTAACATCATTATACCGTGCATGGGCATTTCCTTCCTCACGGTGCTCACGTTCTACTTGCCTTCAGACAGCGGAGAAAAGGTAATTCTTGTTGTTTACATATTTATCTTTTACAAAAAGTTAAAAGATACGACTCTCTGGTGTGTAAGTTTTATCCTGTAATATTTATTATCCGGTTAAGATATATATACACTACTTTTTGCGATGTCATTTCTTTTGGGAATTTCATGTTATGGAAGATGTATATGCCAAGTTTTCGACTTGATATATAACAATTTATCTTTTTTTCATAAAATATTTTTTCTCTGTTTTTAACGTCGTAATATACAAATCCAAAAAAAATTATCGAAGTACATCAACGAAAATTCAGGCATTGGATTGTCGATTTAAAGTTACAATTAGGTTATACAGGGATATAATACTTCAAATGTATAAAATAAACAGCCTGTACAAAATCGCTTCAACGTTGCTATAAAGTCGACGCGTAAATCTGAAATATAACGCAAAATTTATTGGCTCCGACGGCCGCACTTTGAATACTAAATTTCAACGGAGATTATAGTTACAATCAGTCAAGACGGAACTCCGAAGGCTTATTATGGCAAATATTACTTTACTGATTACATAAAGAGTAAAGTGATGTCATTTAACGAGCGCTAATTGATTTTAAACTGAATTTATCCGTCATTCAAAAAGTTTTTGTTGTTTAATACTTTATTACAAGAATATTAAAAAAATAGTTATTTTTCTTTTGAATTAATTATGAATGATTTTAGAGATTTTTTTTAATAAACATGGAAACGTATGTATGGACATAAAATTCAGATCTTTTAGGCATCACCGAATCCGCCTTTGCAGGCGATAAAAGTGAACTTCCGCTGATAAAAAAGGTTATGAGGAAACCGACAAATTCTGAGAACAACAACTGTCGATAACATGTGATATCCACAACCACACACCATGATAGAGTAGTGGATTATGGCCTTAACCCTTGTGGGAGAAAGCCACGAGTCCCAACAGAGAGAATGTAAAGTGGGCAGATTATATTACTTATTTCAGTCATGATTCCCTATTAAAGGTTTCAATTACGTATTAAATTTACAAAATATCATAGCTATTTAATAAGACAATGTATTTTAGGCTAATTGATTTTGATCGATATCACTTTAACATAAAATTGTGTACCGCAGAGAAGTGAAATTTATTTTGAGCCTGTAAAAAGGCAGACGGCCATTCAGATTTAAGATAAACAGGCATACGTGCCTTTCACCAGACGATGTATACTCAAAAGGTTTGAAGTGGGGACTAAGAGCAGTAAACATGAGTAAGCTTCGAAATCAATACAGCGGAGTGTTCTTAAGATACACTTTCGTGATAAACTATTACATTAATGATAGTAAACGAAAACAAAATCTAATTTTAAGTGATTCTACGATACTTATGGTTTACGGTACGAAACTAATTCTGAAATCGTTTCCAAAAACTTTATCCGTTCGGACTAAGATAATAAAACAAAAAGAATGTGAATCCAGACTCTTTCCCCAACTCTCTTTGTCGGTAGCAGACAAATACTCGATCTCAATTTAATATGATGTGACTGAAGATGGGGATAACGTGCATGTTCAAAATACTTTGGCTCTTATTGTTAACAATTGAGACTAATCAACGCTGTTATGGTCATAGATTTATATTATGAATGAATAGAGAGACTCAACCTAGAAATGTAATTATGCTGCGGAGATATTTAAACCAATCTAAATAAATAAGTATCAACATGATATACTTTTCATTCTCATCTATTCATATTTGTACATAAGGCTTCGTATTTTCTTGTATGATAACAGTCATCTTCTTCAACAGGTAACACTATCGATATCAATCCTTATCAGTCTTCACGTGTTCTTTTTACTCGTTGTGGAAATTATTCCCCCAACGTCGCTGGTTGTGCCGCTCTTGGGAAAGTACCTTATATTCGCAATGATACTTGTTTCTATTAGGTAAGTAGAACAAATATCCTCTTAATTATACATAAAACATAATTTTTACTATACGCACTTTGTAATCTTTAGCTTAAATATATTAAATGGTCGAAATTGGACATATTTTTGAGTCTCCACAGCGCAGCATGCGTATAAAATTGTAATACACGTACATTTTTTTTATTCATTTTTTCACTTCCGGTTACTTTTGTTTCACCACTAAGTATTAAATTCCATTCAACTAGCGTGTACACGACCCTTTTCACTTTTTCTATGGAATTTTCTCTCTTTAACTCCACATAGAAAAGCAATTTAAATACTTGCTCTCAACTCCGACCCGTTTACAAGCAGCGGAATTTCCATATAAATTAGAAGCTGTATTCGCAAAAGATATTTAATAGCGTTATTTGAAAGCTCAAGAAGATTAAATTTGTTAAAAAGATAAAGAAAACTTCTTAATTAATCATCAACGCCTTTTTTATAAACCGTAATATAACCATTAACAAAATTTTATCAATCAAGAAGTATGTTTCTTTGAGACGTTATGTTATGTTTCTTACGCTTGGAAAAATCTTTTCGTATTGAAACTATCTTACTATTTGTCTCCTTGTCTGATTAACTATTAGTAATCCTTATAATCGAATCTATAATAAGGCAAACACCAAAACTAAGCTTTAGGTATAGGCTTACGTTAACTGTAAATGAGGAAAGGAATAGAACAAAGCCGTTAGTAGCCGTTATTAGCTGTACCACTATGTAGGTAAATAACAAAAGTGCTTATTCAGAGACCTTCGCCCTTTCTCCTTTCAACCAATCTTCTCACAGAAAATTAAGGATGGGTATTTTGATTTTATATCTATTTAATTTGTTTAAATGGTACAAATAACTTACAAATTTGTTTTTAGATAAATATCTTAAAATAAATATTTAAGATTAAAGTCTTAATTTTAGAATTGCTTTGATCATTTATTAATATGTAGTCAAAATTAGTGTATTTTTTAAAAGACCGAAAATGGTATAGGAAACTCGCACGGTTTTATCGTGGTATCCTATTTAATGAAATTTATTAAATAGGATTTAATATTATTAATTAATATTTACGATTATAATTTAATGAAAGTAAGAGCCCACACCACTTCATAAATTACTTTTATTATTTTGAATAAATATAACACTTGTGATTATTTAATACAGTGGCGTCAAACCGAAACTTTAATGTTTATTCAGATCACAGCAACCCTGAGCACGGTACAGCCACAAGATCATGCGATAAATCTTGATTAATTACTGTCTTCATTAAATGTGCCCATGAACTTGCACTAATGCGATTATTTCAACTAATACTCTTAATCAAATTCCTTTGTTTACTTAATTACCTCGAAAATAATAAAACCTTGTTTTAAATTAATGAACGTTTATTTAACCAATCCAATTTCAAAATGTTTTAAATTTTTCTTTATGTACTATCAATAAATCAAACTATTATTAATAATCTTTGAATGTACATTTTTAATTCATGATCCGATATGTATATGATTCGATCTTATTCTGGGGACATTTATTTATTATCCTATGAGAAAAGCAATGTTTTTTATATTTTTGTCAAATCTGAAAATTCATGTTGTACCTCCTGCTACATTGGGTTTGATCTTTTCTTTTTGCATACTTTTATTTTATCTAAAGCTTGTTTTTATTATCACTTCAAAGAAGAAAATCTCTCATGATGGGTTTTCTTGTATTAATTTTAACTCCTATGTTATTTAGACAGACGTTCAAAAAGATATTACCAATTAAAATATTAGTGTAATTCACTTTAGTAGTAAGTTTTTGCCAAACATCATATTGTAAAAGTTTTTGTAGTGTTATTAACAACATTTTAAAACAAGTGAAGCATTTTCTATATACCTATACATATTGATAATGTATACAAAAATAAAATACCGAAGAAATTTCAAGGTCTTTTTGCACATAATACTTATCTATCAGTCTTTAATACTCTTAAATTTTTCTAATAAATTGTTTGATAAATAAGATATTATTTTTAGATAGTTATCATTTCTCTGAAAGATATAAGTATATTTTCCTCTTACAACAAACTTAATATCTAAGAAGTGTATCACGAGAGGTGCTTATTTGAAATAGAACGGACCTAATGAAGGCGGATAATAATAAATGCTTAACATTTTTCTTCCAGAAATGTATCGTAAGATAATTATTATGAATTGCTAACCTATAATGAATTTCTCTCCTCGTTCGTATTACGCTTGTTTTGAAAAGTATATACCATTGAATATAATTTAATTTTAAAGTTTTTTACGCATCAAATTCTTCTTATTTTGGGATTAATGGGAACTTGACTGTTTTAATAAGATTCAGGCGCCATTATTTATTTTATTATAGTAGGTATGAGTTCAGTAAATATTATAGTGTAAGTTTACATTGAAAAATTTTTATTACACATTTCAATATTTTGCTTGATTCGTGGACACATCCAATGATCAAAATAAAAATTAGTTTGCAATATAATGCATTTCAATTCTTATAATATGATTCTACGAAAGGCTTAAAATAGAGTTAAATAAAAATTCTGCTTTAAATTTCATGTAATATTGTAATCTACTTTGTGTTATTATATGCTAAGGAAGTGTTATAATTTGTGTATGGTCGGTAAGTCTATACTTCTGTTAATACAGAATTGTAGCGAGATTGTATTATGATAAAATATGTATCAGTGATAAAAACTTTCTCTTGTATTTTGTTACAGTATATGCGTTACTGTGGTTGTGTTAAATGTTCACTTCCGGTCGCCGCAAACGCACCGCATGGCGCCTTGGGTTAAGAGGGTCTTTATTCACATCCTGCCGCGGCTACTTTTTATGAAACGACCGCAGTACAAGTTTGACACTACGAGGTAAATATTGAAGTAAAACTATCTTCGTTATTACAATATTTTAATGTTGTATTCATTAAGTCAAAATTTAGTATTTAAATATATCTTAAACCCGGTCAGATTCTCTCTAAAAATTTAGATAGACAAAGGACTATTTCTCTAAAATCTTGTCGCAAACCAATGACAAATGTAAATTAATTATAAGTTCTGTGTCTTTTGCAGGGAAACTTTTGTATATACTTTCCGACGGCGTCCCGACCTTAATAACTTTAATATTAATGAGCTTAAAGTTTAAAACATATATCACGAATAACCACCATGGCGAAATGCTGATACAAGAGAGTATATAGGGTTACACGATAAAATTGAATACTAGATTAAACTTTGATGCCCGGACCCCGATGCCTTCATAAAATAAAGTAGCTCATAAACGTTACAGGCAACTCCTTTTGCCCAAAATATAAAATACATTTTTTTATCAAGTATCTCCTTTTTAATCTTACTTAAAGCAATATTTAATGTTAAATAATATGAATATTTAAGGTATCATGACTATTCAATTGTAGGTTTCTGGTAATAATTATACATATAGAAGAACTCTTTTTCACTACTTTATAATGGCATAAACATGTAACGGTGTAGAAGACTACTTTTTAAATATGACTAAATAAAATTCTAATTTTCACAATAATTTACGATGTACAGCAAAAATTTTAATTCACAATAACGCCGAAAGCATTTTCAAACATGGAGCGGGTTGGCAACTCGGACTAGTTATTAACAAGCGACCCTTCTGCTTACTCGCCCAAGTTCCAAACAACTTAATATCGGCACGGGTGTAATAACTAGTTTACTAGCAACACGCCGGAGATTCCGCAACCCCTAACTTCCGAATTATTAAACTTATTCTGATTTAAGTTTTGTTATGCCCTGAACTACGTACTTTTGCAACTATAGGAAAGACAGAAACATATTTAACTGTATCTGTCGACAATTACATACAAAAACAGGGTTAAGGCAAATTAGATCTTTTTCTCGTTCTTGACCTATACAAAAAATTATTGACTTTGATGTTAAGTAATTAATTAGCAATTAATAAGTTAAATTTAGCTATCTACGGATTGAAACATTACTCAACAATATTTAACTGTAAACCCTGAACAATAATATCACGGAAAAGCAGGAAAGAAAAAAGATTATATTTAAATGTACCTACATAAAAATTACATTTTTTTCATGTAAGTTTGTCTAAAGGGATATACTTTGGGTAAATTCATTGTATAAGTATTAACGTCCTGTTGATTCTCGAATAAGTGTGTATATTATTAAAGGACTTCAACTTTCTTATTCAATATAGCGAGGACATATACAGGATGTATGCCTTTAGACAATAATTCGATTCCTTACAATGTGTGTGTTACATAAGACAATTAATTACAAAGGAACACATTTCCCGTCACCTTACGAAATCTTACTAAAACAATAGGATATCAGAATTAATCCTGATTTCGTTTGCGAAATAAGACTCCGAATATTACGTTATTCTAATATTATAATTAATCTATATACGGCGGAGCATAAAGAAACGCTAACGTTTATATATCATAACTTAGCGTAGGTATTGGTACCACGGTAACTCTTCGGTACAATAACATACCGACAAATGTATTAAAATTCTTATAATTGAAATAAAAAATCCTTGCAAAATTTGTTACTACACGCAGAACAAAGAAGTAATAACGCCGCGTAGATTTAATCTTCGAAGATAATTCCAGACCAATTACTAACGCAGTGGTGGGTCAAATAATGACGTAACGAATCATTGATGAGGGAACCCTCTCGAAATTACAATCGACTACAGTGATAGTGGTCTATTAGCAAGCAGTAGTATAATAGAGCACCGCCGCGTTTCGCTGTGGTTCGGGATCGTTACGTAAATGGATCACCGGGATAGATTAGACCGCATATTACAATGGGATACAGTAACAACTACTCACAGATCGTCTAGATAGACACAAATAGAATAAGCTGTAAAATACACCAGGAAAAACGTTCCTATTCAAGAGAACAAAAACCATGCAAATTACCTACAACTTCGTACTTTAAAATTTACTACGAAAACATTTAATGATAAGAAATTTTGTGTGCATGCGCATTGAAAAGGAAACCAAGTATGTTTTTTATAAGAAACGATACTGCATTTTTCGTAAAAGTGTATGTTCATTCAATTCATACAAACATGTAATTAATTTGAAGTATTTCGCCTAACTGATAGATAGTTGGAGATATAATCTAAACGTACTCATTTATTATATGTATTTATTATGAAGAACGTATAAGTAACTATAACACATAATCGCGATCGTTTACTATATGAAATTACAATGAATGGAATTATGATAAAATATGTAAGTATGTACTTTAAATATAGTAGACTTCGTTAAATTTGCTAAGTTTCTTAAAAATCTGTGCTGTACATTTAATACACGTATAGTTCGGATAAATTCAATAGTTAACATTTTCGATTTTAAAGTATATAGCAAACGTAAGAAACAACACCCTTATATTAATACTTCCTGGAGTAGTAAGACGCTCTTTAACTTTTATTGTGACTATAAACAATGAAGCATCACTGAGAGAATTTCAAACTGTGGTTATAGACTTTCATAAATAATTCATATTCATGGAAATTGTATCACAATCTATCTTCAGAAATATGGAAGCCAATTATTGTTCTTTTTATATTTTAACGTTATGTGCTTAATTTGCCGACCTTAAACTATGTTCCTAGATTTTATACTTTGTTCGTACGCTTTATTTTGTGCTACATTCCTATAATTTTCTTACAAAATTAAATATTTATGTACAGAAAGGGAAATCTTTTTCGCTTTCAGTTGTTAGGTAAAAAAAGTACATGTAATATAGTTGAAAAAATTATGATTTTTTATTAGATCCCGATATACCGCGTGTGGGGTGGTGGTTAGGTGTGGCGGCGCAGCTCGCCCCCTTTACCCTTACAGATTGGCGGCTGCGGACGACGACTGCTGCGCTCCCGGTGCGTGGCCTCCGCCGGTTGTACCACCTCGACCTCTTACTCGTACACCTAGCAAGGAGGACTTGACCCATACGACCTACGTTAACTCTGGGTTAGAATATTCTTTAATTTAATATTAGCATTCAATACTGCTCAATGCACAATATTATATTAATCTGATTTTAATAAATTTTAATATTTAATGAAACATGTTCTTTGTCATTTAATTTTTAATTTCATATAAAATTTTTTTTTTAAAGAATGGGGGACAGCAATCGGTTCGGGGGTAGTTGTGTGGTGCATGGTTCGAGTGAAGGCGGAGTTCTTGGTACTGGTTCCGAGGAGGAAGCTCTCAGCCCCGTGCCGGACCCTCCTCCGGGCTTCAGTCACTCCACCTGCCCGCCTGAGATGCACAAGACTTGCTTCTGCGTGCGTTTCATAGCCGAACACACAAGGATGCTCGAAGACTCTACTAAGGTAGGACGTGTTTCAAGGAGAAGGAAATGTTTATAATTATACATTCACTATATTAATCTCCCTATAATATAATTTAACTTCATCCATTGACCTGCTATCCACCGTCGGAATAGGTTGAACACCATTTTTCAATATTTAATTATAACATTACTTTAAAGTTTGGTAGAAAAAATCACGTAATATTTTTTTAAAAGCTTCGTAATTATCCTGCATCATTGTTTTATTACGAGAAGGTATCAATAATAAATATCAGATCATAATTATAAAAGTGAAAAGTGATATTTATCAATACAAAAAAAACGAATCCTATTAATGCAAAACAATAATTATTATTAATTAAAACTCGTTCTATATTTCCTCAAAAGATCGTACGTTTGTTATGTTACAGGTGAAGGAAGATTGGAAGTACGTAGCCATGGTCCTTGACCGTTTGTTTCTATGGATATTCACCCTAGCCGTGCTGGTGGGCACTGCCGGGATCATCTTGCAAGCGCCGACGTTGTACGACGACCGTGTGCCCATAGACAAACAGTTTAACCAGATAGCGACGTCGACTCTAGTGCGGTGTCCTCCGCCATCGTAAATCTCACCACGAAATGCAACGGTCTCTAACTGAAATTTGTTTGTAAATCGGTTGTGAATTGAATTTTTTTTATTCCGAACAAAAAGAGCCCTTTCAGTTCCATATCACTGATTCAATGTTTTGTTATTTTTTTATAGAAATGAGGTAAAAAACTCTTTGGAAACAGTATCAGCAATTAATAAATTAGGTACTCAGTGTATTGAAAACGTACAAGTTCATAATCAATTCTGTACTTATTTCTTTGGAAGATTTTTTTTACAATTTTAAATATTTGTGAGTATATGAACTTGTTCCGAGATAGCTGCAGATCAACTGCAGCAGACTCGTAACCGCGACGAGCACCGTTGCACTGCGGCAACACCTAACGCACACCCGTCCTACCCGCACGTGTTCTATTCCACGACACGCACTCTTACATCGTATTACTATAATATCTTTACTCTTAACTCTTAAACTAAGCACCCAACATTTACCTTAACGCACTCGAATTCCTTCTAATCCTCCTAGTATTAATTATCTAGTGGTTTTGATATCTATCGCCCTTCATAATTTAATTGGATGTCATTAAAAAAAAAAACGGTGACAATAAAAATAGAAACTTACGAAGAAAAAATTTTGCAGCTTTTAAATTGAGCCTGAGTCTTAACCAGAATGTCTAAATATGACATTAAACAATTATTAACTAATAGAAACAATATATCATGCTGTTGAATATAAAAAGAACATTAAATGACATTTAGAAACGTTTTCGTAGTATTGGTAAAAAATATATAATTCAAACGTATAAAAGCGTAATGTTAACGCACTTAAACTATGAATACAAAAATAATCAATTAGGCATACGTACGTAGTTTTGAATTATTGGAGTAGTTAAAAAAAATTGAACGAAACACCACCAAATCGAAGCTGCCTGTGTTCAACAAGTTCGAGTAGTTACTAAATAATGTAGCGATGTAGTATTAAAGTATCGTCTAAGTGTTTCTTAAGACAACCCACGCTTATGAACTAATTTAATTTAAGCATTTCTAATTTTCTTCCAAAAATTTAACATTACTCTAAATATCATAGCCCTCAAAAAGCAAATGTTGTATTATGTTATCTATCAGCATTATTCTTATAGTTTTCAAGTTAAAATTAATCTAACTCTTATTACCTAAACTATGCTTAATTTCAATTGTCGTAGAATAGAACATGTACCACAATGTAATGATTTTTATATTTTTAAGAAGTTTAGATCGTAAAACCAATCATCAGTGAAACATATTCATTGTTATTTAATTTCACGCGCTAATAATAACAGACATATGAAAAAAAATCTCCTTATGAAAATAAGTACAATATAACAATTTACTTTAAGTGATAATTGCTCAATTTTACGAGGATTTCTTATAAATAACAGTTGATTTATTACGGGAGATTTCCACCAAAATAGTGATGTTACTATCCATTTGCTTTATTGCAATTGGGATCGAGTATTGAATCAAGGAACGGACTTTGTAATAACATCTATACTATATTGATCTAAGTTCGCAAATTTATGCAGAACACGGGATGTTTGTAAAAAAAATTGCCTATATATTAAAAAATGTGTGAATTCAACGATTGCAATGAATTGTTACATTTTATACGTAAATTCATTTAAGGTAAGTCAATAGTTTTTAGATATGCTTTTACCAAAAGAAACCTGTGGTCAGTCGATATTGGTTCGGGAATTGAAATATAAATATTGATTTTGATATACTTAACGAATTATTCGATTCATATAATACAATTGTGTACAAACTTTAACGAAGAATTATAGGAACGGATTGCTTTTTTCGTTAATGTATATATAATTTATAAGTATGCACTCAAATAGTACAGGCATTTGATAGAGAATTATTAAGAAAATTATAATTAAAGTGGCGGTAAGAGAGGACTAGGAAATGTACTGGTGCATAGTTTAGGGTATCTGTTGGTAAGTAACGAAAGGGATGTGGTAGGTAATTGAATAATTTAAGAATTGAGCACATTTGACTGTTCGCAGTAGAGTAGCGCAGCTCAATTGTAGTAAAATAAATTTGTAATTTATCTATTTATATTGTTAATAAAAATGTTATAACATAGAAATGCGTGTATATATTTTTTTTTTTGATTTTTGCTTCTTCATATTCCTGTTAAAATAATGAGAACGACACCGGACACTAAAACATTTCAAGAGGAACCAGGCCTTCAATAACAAGAAGATGGACTTTGATGATAATATTCCTTCAAACTGATTTTACATTCTTTCATCTTTTCCTTATTTCCATACTGTCCACGTGCTTCACTTATTATAAACAATAACAAAATTTTATCGTTACCTTTTTATGGTGTTTACAACAAAAAGATAAAAATCATACCATTACCGCGTTTTACGTAAATCAAATTAAAAAGTTCACTTCGCTAACACTTCATTAAAGTATTTACAGTATCCTATCGGGGCCTTATCAGGCCTTTATTTACTACCATATATTCAGCTTTTGAAAACAATAAGTTCTATTAATTGTCACGATATAATAAACCAGTTACAAAATCCAATATTTACACAAAGATTTTATCTAATTTTATCTTAAATACAATATAAATTAACAGGTCTAGAATCCATAAATAACTATATATTATAATGATTGTGTGATTTTTTTACCACTTATTACGTTAATACTTTGTCCTTAGATAAATGTGCTATTTACAATGTTATTAATATTTTAAAAAGAATTTAACGTAGTATTATTTCAAATAAAGGAAATATTCACGCTCAGAAAAGAGTTGATTAAACACTTGAAATAATAAACAAGGTATGATTTAGTTTAACAAACCTAGAATAAGTCATTTAAAATGTCACTATCCGATTGATCGGCTTTGTCAAAAACGTCATTTAAAATCGGATTTGCGTGTTCACTATCTGCAAACAGTTTTCTTACATCTTCCAAAGCCTCTTCTTGAGAGTCTTCCTCTGAATCGTGTCCGAAAAAAGGTTCATAATCCAAAGAACCAATATTCATATCATTCAAAGCTGAATCCTCCGTGCTGTAAACATTTTCACTTTCATTGTTTTGTATATTTACTATAGGAGGTGAAGTTGTAAGTAAAGCCTTTGTAAAAATGCTTTTAAACGTCTTTGTGGACGAGTTAGAGTTAGCTGGATTGCCGGAAATTCCACTAGTTGGTTTTTCTGTAGAAGATAGCGAATCATTCTTTTCATTACTATTTGTCTCTAAAATAGATAATGATTTATTAACTTTATCATTAGCGTCTCCATTACTATAATTTATGCCGAGAATTTTAGAAATACCATCCAATACCTGTTGAACTTCTTTTATATTAGTATTTTTGGTAATATTACTTTTTACTGTTGACGAAAGAATATCGTTCTTTGTATTACTTGATTTAAGCTCTAAATTTGTTAATGATTTGTTGCCTTTATCGTTAGCGTTTACATTGCTAGCATTAGCCCGGATAATTTTTGAGGTATCTTCCAAAATTTTACCAATTTGGTTTAATTCAGAATCTTTTTTAGAACTACTGTTTGTAATTAAAGAAAGCTTATCATCAAGTTTATTGTTAGAATTAAGCTCTAGGCTTGTTAATGATTTATTAACTTTATAGTCAGCATCATGATTACCAACATTTAAATTGAGAATTTTAGAAGCACTATCCAATATTCGGCGAACTTCTGTTAATTCAGAATCTTTTTTACTTTTACTCTCTAAACTGTGTAATAAATTTATGTATTTTACTATACAATCTACAATCGATTTTTGGCCGGATTCTATCATTCTAAGTTCTTCACTTATATTTAACGAAATTTTTTCTATTTCTGTCTTAAGAAATAAAACTACAGGTATTAAATTATGTTCATTTTCAAAATTAGATCTATTACTTCTTGCATTTTTGACATCCTTATTATTCATCACCTCCAAATGCTTTATGACTTTGTTTAGCAAATAATTATTTTCCTGTTTATCATCGAAAGTAAATCCAGAATGAAAACTTTGCATCGATTCTTTTCTGTCATTATCCTTCTTAAGAGTTTCATATTTGTCATGATTTTCGTAGACTACACTGTTACATTTGCTATTGAAAGGACTACTGACAATAGAACTTATTGATAATGCAGTTTCAACTGCGATTATAGTGCAATCAATCGTCTCCTTTACATCGGTAACAACATCAGATATTAATTTTTGAAAGCCATTTGTCAACGAAGACATCGCGTCTTGAAATTCACCAAAGAGAGAACCCTGCACCTAAAATTTATTTAATGTTTTGACATTTATGATAAAACATGCAAATTAAAATCACACATAGGTATACTTACAAGAACGATAAAAACTGAAAATATTATTGTTGATTTCATTTTAAGACAATGTATTAAAAATATAAACACACTACAATTATTTTATAAGACAATATGAAGACTGACGTATAATTCTTCGCGAGTCGTCACTTGTACTTATTCTTAAGAAAACATGCTTTACGTGACTTTGGACACCTGTCTTAATATTTGCGGTCTTATTATCAAAGCGCAGTTATGGAAAGCGTACGCAATTGTACGGAACCATTACAATTAATTTTTTGTTAAATAAAACCAACTGTCAATTAGTTATAATGTAATTCTTTAATTCATTTTAATATCTTACAATAATAAATATCACAAAATGTAGTCTGACCGGCTTTCGTCACGATATGATGACTGAATAGGACCGGGACATACGTATATACTTTTCAGACAGATTTTTTTTTAAAGAATAGTAAATATCTATTTTTTTAAACAATGATGTTTCACAATTAAAGCATTTGTGACATAACCAATGACACAAAGTTATTGTCAGTTTTACTTGCTTTTAGTAGTTAATACCAAATTGTGAATTGCATTAAATATATGCGAGTATATAGCAGGAGACATTTTGTGACTACATTCATTTAATACTTTAATATAAAAAAAAATTGTTTTTACTTTTATTTGCATAAAAATGTTTAATACAATTTTAAATACATACCCAACTCCCGTGTTTTAATCAAATAGGTTTACAATCTTACAACATATTAAGGTGTTACAGGATTTGTTGTGAATTATTAAAAATCTACTAATACCTCATTCACATTGCATTTTTAAAAATTTCGTTTAAGTTAATATATGTAAATATGATACAAAAAATATATGAACCACATTTTGTACAACGCCATCAACAATGAATAATCTACAATCAATGCGAAAATATGTTTCTGGCTAAACATTGTGATTTTATATATTTAATAAAAAAAGTATCATTGAGTAAACGTATAATTATAATTTAGATCTTTGTTTAGAGAAAACATGAAAATTTGGCACTAGTACGAGGAAAATTTTGCCACAACTGATAATAAATTCTTTAATTACATTTATTTTTATTAAAAAAAAATTTCATTAACTAAATGATCTTAAAATAATATCCAAGTTATAAATGGCAAAGCAATCTGCAATAAATGTGAACACTTCAGTTTACTCAATATCTCATAACGTGATAAAACAATTAGTCTAGAACAAGAACAAAGGCCTGTTTTGTTAAAAAGAAAAAAAAATAAAATTTGGTAAATAAAGCAACACTTAGAAGGATAATAATATTAAAAATTGACATATAAAATAAATTATTTGTAAAACACAAGCTTTCGCGACGTAAAATGCGGAATGTAAGAACTTTCCACACATAGTATATTGTAGAACATTTACGCACATAGTGTTGGTCACGTGCCATAATACTAAAAATGTTGTTTCTTATATGTACCTGATATTTTAAAATTTACATAAAAATGAAATAATCCTACTCTATGTACAAAGGTATTTTCATTAGCTACCAAAAATTAGTTGAAATTTTTTAAAACAGATCACATGTTGTTACTTTAAAGGGGCACCGAATATAAAGAATCAATACTATTTAGCTACCGCGTTGGCCAAGTGCAGATTAGCGGATGTCACATATGCAAAATAGCTGACGTGTAAAACATGATAGTTTCAGATTTTTTCCTATACAGAAAGCTAAAGCACAGCGGCCATCAAACCCGCGCCTGTTCGAGACGCACTAAGTGTCCACTTAACGAACTGAACTAGTTTCCAAAGATTTTGTTTATAATTTTATCAAATAACATCGATGTAATGTATGTAAACTGTAACAACAAAAACTATAGATATTTAAAAAGTGATTAGCTAATTTTATAATTATAGCATTTCTAAAATATTTTGTACAGATATTTAAATATCGTTGACTTAATTAATATATTATAGCTTAATATTGTTAAAAACTGTAGACATAACCTAAGCTGTGAAATTAGATTGAACACTATAAAACCTATTTCTAATATGATATGTAATGAAAAATCTACATGAATTGAGTTTTTAAATATTGCTTTTAGTTTTACATGTAGTTAACGATTTATTTTAATTTAAATAAACTTTGTAGTGCGTTAAAGAATAATAAAATGATTGATTTTTTATACATAATTGATATTGGTTAAGAAGCGTTTTGAAATAACAAAAAAAATAATTTAATCTTTACTTTTTGACGTAAAAGAACGATTGAAAATAAATTCAATAAATTCAGAGTCGCAAATATACAAACCACGATTTAAAACAAATAAATTGATTTTCATAAAAAAATTCTATAAAACTAGGTAAAGTTAAAAAAAATGTAGAAGAGATCACTTACTACATATAACCCTTAACTTTATGTATATGCATATTAATAGAACTAGATTCGTTGCTCGACCGAGCTTCAAAAGGCATATCAAAATATCTAATACTTTCTTAAAAATGTTTTCGTGATTGTTGGTTTGTTGTTATTTGCATTAATAATACCGCTTTAAACATTTAACACCCAGCAGCCTAAAGCGTCAGGGGGATGTACCATCTTCACCAACAACACCAGAGGCTCCTTCTTCTCTCTTCGGAGGAACAGGTACGATTAGACCATTCTCTTCTCGTTTCGGCGGTATAGGGGCGATGTTGAGCTTAGGGAGGGGAGGTATTGGCGGTGTCGGAGTGTCGTTACGCGGTGCGAAGCCCCCAGGGGCATCGGTGGATGTAAAACCGTTATTCATTCTTTGGTAGTGAGGTTTCCAAGTGTTTGCGGGTGGCGTGTAATTTAGGTGATCGTATTCCATTTCTGAAAGTAAATAATTTTAAATATTTGGAGATTATCATCATTACTTATCCCTATTGTTGTATCTTCTGGACATAGACCTTTCTAACAAATTTTCCGCGCAACCTGTCAGGTACCACCTGCAACCAACTATTCCTTATTGTCAACAATACATTGTCAATTCTACTTGCAGGTAGTCAAAACATTTAATATATTTTTATTTTGTATAGGTTATTTTAATGTTGTCTAGGGCCATGTGATCACATACCTCACTTGGTTAATAAATAGTAAATATGACGTCATATTGCACAAGTGCAGCTACTACCACCCTCGAAATTTAAATATGCCGCTATGCAGTTAGTATTGCCGTCCTATCTGCCTATCAACAAATAAGAAAGAAAGTGCTCTACGCAAAAAAGCTCCAACTTTTACAGCTTTATTATCACTTAACACCATGCGAAGTTAAAGACAAGATTTAACACACTGTATTTAAAAAATTATACCATATCCCTCTTTGTGTTTGATCTCGTCGTAAACGTGATCCAATTTGTCGTCCTCGATGCAGTGATAGAGGTTGGGGTTAGTGGAGTCCGCATCTTTATTCTTTAACGAAGAGAACGGATCGTAACCTAAAACAAAAAAATCGATATACAGTCATACATGGAAATTGTTTAGACATGCTCTAACATAATTTACTTATTTAAGGAGAAGTCATATCGAAATTTCAGTAATGTGCCATGCCTCAAGAAAAAGAAGTTTGGTATTTTTGCGCTTCCTCACTTCCTCGTTTTTTTTTTATTTACTTCACATCAATTTATCTATGATTATCATTGTTGCAATTTATTGTTAACGACGTTTGAACATTGATCTTCTCAATTGATTTCCTAGATCCAATTCCCACTGCGTCCTAAATAAACAGTCCTCTTACTGATTCATTTGCCGAAATTCAGGGCCTATAAAAATACTCACTATCATTAGAACTCGTTGCAGTCATACGCAGCTTCTCCGCTGTTGCATTGTTAAGTTTGTTTTCGGAATTCAAGTTGTTGAATATCTGATTTGCATTGTTCAATAGAGTGGTGCTGTCGTCACTGCGCGTCGATCCTTGGAATGAGTACACTGGATTGTCGAAATGCTGTTGCTCTGAAAGTATATGAAAATATATCGCATATATAAAAACTTTTTACCTCTGCCTTACTTAGCTGTCATAACGCCTTTTTTAAAGCTGTCGTAAATATTTTATGTCACATACACAATAAGTTTGATAAGGTTTACCTGGTTGTTGACTCGGATCTGCAGTGTAGTGCACGTGAGCTATTTCTCTCTTGAGATTACGGACACGTTTGCGGTAGTACAGTAATACAAGGATCGCAGCGGCTGCACAGAGTAGTGCCATTATTACCATCACCGTTGTTAAACCAGCGTTCGATGAGCCTGCTGAATATAAGAACGTTTTAGTATGACAGGATTTAGTTTATAAATTGTGAAAATCGATCCGATATTTTTATTGTTTTTTAGTAATAGTTTTGACGAGAAGAATGTTCACGTGATGTTAAGTAATACACGACTTCATAACACATACAAGCATTACATAATGAGCTTGTCGCCTACAAACATAAACACATCGATACGTCATGACAGCAGAAGCGACGCAGGCTTCTCGCATATATGTTCACAGTAAAAATGTGGGCACGCATATGCTTTACATCAAAATCTGGATGGAACGAATAGGAGATTGCAAGTTTTCTCCGGCGCAAATCGGCATATTTTCTCTCATATTCATCAATAGCTAAAGCACATACAAAGCGCCGCGCGAATGTCGATTATAATAACAACCCGTAAGAAAATAATTAAGACGATGAGATCAAAAATGCTGTTTAGACACCTTAGCATTCCATTGTAATAAGAAAGTGTTTCTAACATCTGCGCCAGGTCTCATAATTAACTTATTACTGTGTATGTAGCAATAAAAACTAATGACTTTTTTACCAGAAGCCTGATCGATGTGGATGGCATCACTGGCATGAATATCGCAGTTTTCGCCGATAAAGCCACGATGGCACACGCAACCCTTAACGGGATCGCAGACCCAGTTACCCTCTGAGGAGCAGTTACAAGGTTCCATGCAATGATCTCCAAAGTAGCCTTCAGGACAAACTGCAAAGAGTAACATGAATTTAATTAAATTAAAAAAAAATGGCACTAAGAGTAATTTGTTTCCTATTTTAATTTACACAATGTTGTAAAATTGGCGGAGTGTAACTTGTATTTTACAAGTTACACTCCGCCAACGTTATTGGACGTTACCAACGTTAATGGACAACCACCGACAAGTCTTTTAAATTGTAGATGTTCCCCTGTACTAACAAAGAGATGTAGCTTTTCTTTCTTGAAAAAAAAATACACCTAAAGAGTTAAATAACTTGTCGACGTCGCGTGCACCCACAGTCCATCAAGTACGTGTTTATCTTTAAGAGAAGAGTAAATTGGTTGTTATTAGGTTAGGCCAGTTCGTTTTCCTAACGCAGCTTCTTACCATAAGGTGAAATTGAGGTTAATCACTTTTTTATCTTCAATGAGTTTTAATTTAACGACAAATGACTATAAGGATGTAGAGTGAAGTTTGTTTAGCCAGAATATCCTTACTTTCATATGTCAAGGAGACGGGAAAAAAGTAAACCTTTTTGTTATGGTGATAGATTTACAATATGAGAATAGCAACAAGCCTGTCGAGTCACTGCGCAGAAAAGGCAGTTGGAAGTTACAAATAACAGAAATTGTATGATGAACTAAGCCGTGGTCTGAACTCACATTGCGTGCAATAGGCGCCAGTATACCCCGGCGGACAACGACAGTAACCGTCGTTCGGGCGGCAGGGAGCCGAACGAGCGCACCTGCATGGCTGCGAGCACCCTGCACCCCACCAGCCGCCCGGACACGCTTCACCGCACTGCATCCCACGCCAACCAGGTAAACACTGACATTCTCCTGCAACAAAAAATTACTTATATACAAAACAGATATCTTTCAATAAAAAAATCACTTCATAACGTTTTTTTTATATTTGACGAAGAGGGGTGACGAACGAGCCATTCACTTTATGTAACGTGATAAGCCTACTCAGTTTTTGCCCGTGGCTTATAATCGTAAGAGATGTCGTTACTTCTGAAATTTCAGAATATAGCAATGTTTGAGAAAAAAAAATGGACCTAGATCTAACTACAGAACCTCCCCTGTAATTCCATCAGGAAAAAGCGGTCATTAAGTCAAGAGCGAATTATATTTAAAACATTTATAACTAACCTGTATTAAATCATTGTTTTTTTTTTACTCATTCTGAATTGAATTTAATATTTAGAAAATTTAAATCAAAAGCTTATAGTAGTAATTATGATATCCCAATCATCATAACTAAATCTATACCAATAACACGAGTTACAAACTCACAGCTACTGAGTCGAACATACCAGTAACATGGTGACAGTCAGCGCCATTTTTGCAATTGCATTTCTGTTCGCAATTAATTCCATAAGTGCCAAGGGGGCATGGGTATTCGCATGTGACCCCAGTGAAGCCGCTGGGGCAACTGTATTTACCCGTTACTGGGTCGCATGTTGTGTTGCCTGTAAGATAAACAAGTATTGTATGATATAATGTTATGACCTAACAGTAATGCGAAACAAAGGTACGTTTGAATAACAAAAATTTCTCTTTGTACTGTTTGAATTCTTTCATTGTATCACGTAACTATAGACATCTCAGTTTGCATTGTTATACTATAATTGTTTTATCATTCATTAGAACCGAGACAAGCAATACGTTCACCTCATGGTTAGTGATACTGCTCGCATATTAATGTGACGCAAGTTAGAATGATAAACACTGTGCTACATCGTGCTCGTTACTTGAAGATATAAAATGTTGGGTCTCGTTACCCTAGTAATTTCATTGCTACAGCGCTTGTCAACCTGGTGCCCAGTAATATTTGCGCACTCTTGTTTGTTGCTAAAAACAGGTTCTGCTTTAGACAAAGGCCGAATATTGTATATACATACCATCGGGCGATTCGGGACATATTTGAGCGCAACCAGCTCCATAGCGGCCAGGCTCGCAAGAGCGATCGCACTGCGTGCCGCTCCAACCGGCCGCGCACTCGCAACGCCCTGATTCCGCGTCACACGAGGAATTGTTCGCGCACGGACAGCGTTCCGAGCACTGCTCGCCGTACCGGCCTGACGGACACTGCGTCTCACAACGCACGCCTGCAAGGGACGATGCAAACCATGATTGCTTACATTATTATTATCTCTTTTATTTTTCATTTTATATAATATTTTTCTTTTATGTATAGCAGCAAATTGTATTGGATTAGATTTTGTATTATCTTTTTTTTTTATCCCACAAAGCCGTTAAATGATCAAGACGAAAACTTGATGGTAAGATGATAAGCACGCTTAAGCATAATAATTTAGAAATAGTAAGTACGGTAAACATGTTAACGATCGTTACCTACGTAATTTTGCTAGCTACAGTTTACGTAACCGACACAGTGAAATTACTCGTCTTTGCTTATTATAAATATATTACCAGGTCACTGAAGGTTAAATAAGGGTATAAATGGGATACATTTTACATTAAAAAAAGTACAAATGTACAGAGGTAAACAAAACTCTTCTAGCTTGCTGATGATATGTTTAATCATAAATACAATATAAATAGATATCTACGCTTTTTTGACCATACAATACCAATAGAAAACAGAAATAGAAGAGGTTATATTATATTTAAGATTTAATTGAATACCAAATTTCACTTTTTATCCTTGTAGTTAGTCTAGTTCCAAAATTCTAGGCTGGGACGCTGTAAAGTGCACATTACTACTTGTTTTTTTTTTTATAATTAATGAACCTTTATGAAATATATAAAAGTACGGTAAAAAAAAAACGGCAAGGTCATAAAACATATTTTATTAGTTTACCTTCTTATTAATACGCTAAGTACCGCGATGCAAAACTTTTCAAATGAATTCGGTTCTCATCAATATTTATTTTCCATACCATTGCCTTAGATTTTACAATAGATTTTTTATTGTCCACGACTATGATCACCGCCTGAGGATGTCTATCTTCGAAATCTCGAAGGGTATTAATAATCGACGAAAGTAGTATACGTGGATCAAAAATTTCACTTTTTATTTTCCATGAAAAACAATTACCAGATGAATCTTCGTCAAATGTATCATCTACATACAAATCATTATATTCTTCTTTAAATTTATTACTCTCTCTCATCAAACTTCTCATATACAACATGTGTACATCATCACCCTCGCGAATTAATTTTCTCGAATAGACTTCATTGTAGTCTTCAGTTGTTGCATTGTTACAATCGTTGTCATAGAAAACCGATTTCCCAAGAACATCTGTTCATAAAATATATCATAATTTGTTTTTTTGATTATACTTACCATATTTCCTAGCAAGACCTGCATTTAACGTGTATTAGACATAATTAATGTATCGTAAATTTAATAAACCTTGGTATTATAAGCTACGTGACTAAACAATTTCGAAAACAATTGGTTTTTTTACTTCCACTATGACATCTAATTTGTGTTACTGATTAATAAATTTTTCACAAATGTATTAATCATCATTATCATCATCAGTTGATAGATGTCTACTACTGGATATAGGTCCACTTGTGGAGAGCCTTCCTACACTACCTCTACCGGTACTCGACTGCCACTCGAGATCCTTGCCGTTCCAATCTGCTGTCAGTATTTTAACCCCTCAATTGCCTCCGACGTATATATACGCCTTTGCATTACGCTAGTATAAAGAAAACTGCGCCCACGGCCTTAGAATTTTAAATATTTATTCTATATTTTCACATAACTAAATGGTACGGAAAAATGGTGGTACTGGGGAGACCTCCAAATTCCTCGGCAGCTAAAGGGTTAAAAAATATGCCCTACTCATTAACACTTAAAACTAGCAATTTTTTGTGCTGTATCAGTGACCTCAGTTGTTTTATGGATCTCATTTCTAAATAAATCGAGGAGAAAAACTCCGAGCATAGTCTTTTCTCTTCCCTTTTGGGTGGCTTTGGAACAGTCCATGATGCTTATTATTAGTAACTTACGAATTGTATGTATTAATGTCGACTGAATATGTTTTGGAGCTAATAAAAATCAAACACATGCCATGTTCCCATTGGCGTACACACAAATGTAAATCAATACCTCGCCAGCTACTCTCGCAGATGCACTGCCCGGTGACGTGGTGGCACCCGAGAGCGTTCTCCGCGCAATCGCAGCGCAGTGTGCAGCCCGTCCCGAAGAAACCGGTCGCGCAGCGGTGCTCGCACCGCGTTCCCACATAACCCGCGCCGCAAACGCACTCGCCTGAAATATATGGTACATCACTTTTAAAAAAATATATATTAATGATAACCAATGAATTAAGCTAAAGCCTCGTTAGATTAATAATATAAGGCGGAGGTTCATGTTTAGAGCTCAATTCCCTCTAAGCATGAACCACCACTAAAGGGGCCATATCGAGGAAACCCTCATGTTCTAAATTCGACTACTTTCGTGGACATGATACTTCCACCAACCTGCACTTGATCTTTAAAGTGCAGAGAATCCTTCATTTAAGTATAGAGGGATCTTTAAGTAGCTGTTTATATGTATAGGCAACCAATGAATTTAACATATGTGTATTTACTTATTGGTGACCATTTAGAGAGATCACATAGCAGCAATAGAATTGTGCAAACATTACGCTTTGGTTAGTGAAATTAGTGGCGTAACGAAAAGATTTACCATTAACGGGGTTGCACGGAGCGTCATTTTCACAATAGCAAGGCTGCCGACATTTCAAACCAAACGTTTTTCCATCACATGGGCGATCACATTTCAAACCATCATATCTGTAATAAATTAAGCATATTCTATTTTATTTCTAACTTTTAACACGTGAGAGTTTAGAGTTTAGGGTACAGTAGGCGGAGTTAAAGCCTACAGGCATTCTCTGCCAGTCAACCTAGGAGGTGGGAGATGATGTAATAGGTGAAGTGAGAAGGATATATTTAACCGGAATAATACAGTCATTATTAGATATAAACATATACTTATACAAATAAATACAAAAGGAGGTATAGACATATATATACAAAAATATGAAAGTACATAAATAAA
>DWLS01000822.1:0-26174 GCA_018246255.1 Pachliopta kotzebuea
TTAAGTTAATAAAAACTGAGAGAGAACTGATTTTATTTAGTAATACAAGCTTCTTATATACTAAGGTTATACAATTGGTCCTTATTAGTTTATCAACTATATGTGATTAATGAATCTGTTATCGAGTGTAACAGATTTATATTTTAGTTTATCAGTAAGTGTTTTCTTTGTTTATTGTCGGCCTTTCTCTTATGACAACATAACTCTAGTCAAAATAATTTTTTTTTTGAAGTTGAAGTTGTCTTTGAAGTTGTCCAAAATCTGTATACCTGTATCTGATCTGATCTATATCCTATTTAGAAAAATCGCGAAAATTGACAGTGAGAGAAACAGTGTTTACTTTGTGTAATCACAAAGTTAATACGAAGAGGTCCGCGTCCCGCTTCTTCGCCTCTCTCCAGCATTATCAGTTTGACAGTTCAAGGGAAGTCGGGGAGAGCGGGCGGAGGGAGGGGGAGATAGCGCTTTTTTACCGCTCAGGCCATTGTTTTGACGCATAAAACATCGCCGCGATAGACCCTAAGGTCGCACACAGATAACATACAAAACGCCTTCTTTGCTGTATGTATACATGTCTTTACTTGATAAGTGAACACGAGCGATAAGTTATTAAAAAGAATAAAACTTAATTCTCTTAAATTAAAACAGCTATCAAAAGATAAGTTTGCAAAATACATATAAAGTCAGAAAAGACGTGGTTAAAGAAATGAGAAATATAGAAAAATAACTAATATATATATATATGGTACGAATTAAATTTGTAGCTTACACTATCATATTATCACAACAAGTAACATAATAGGCATGTGTAGACAAGCTTTAAAGCTTATTATTTGTGATGATATATATCAAGTGTTTAAAAAGAGATATTAAAAGGAATAAAGTATATAACAAATCGTGAAGGAATTGGTTGTCATTGTAATATTCAAATCTGGTTTCGAACCTGGTCCTTGATTGATACCAACCGTCTTGATAGACCCTCGCAGCCCCGACGGTGTCTTTGTTTGGATGAGGCAGTTTATAACTTCCGAAGCCTTTAAATGGTCAGTTATAATTACTCACCCTATATATTTTAATTACACCTCATTGACTAAGTTGTTACTGATCTCTATACGTCGGTCTATACAGCATCCATTCCCAAGAAGTCTGTCTTCTTGGAGATCGACAATGAGCTGATTCAATTCAGCTCGACGATTACTTGTGGCCGTGATAGGCCTACACAAATGAATTTTTCAATTTACGTAGAGTTAGTATAACACCGGCTAATATCACGTGCTTTGACGGTGAAGGAGAACATCGTGAGGAAACCTACATATTTGATGACCATCCGCCGGACTAGTAAATGGAATGGAGGAGCAATGGCAACACCACTACATTATAACTGACAAGGAAATCGTCATGTGGTTCATAACACATGACGACCACACGACGATCTACAGTCATGAGGAAATACGACTTAAAAGAAGAAGAAGACTACTTAATACTATATAATCATCTAGGGTAGGGACTGAAGACTTGCTGCTCTTTAATTTCATACTTAAATAATAGTTATTTAATAAAAAAAAATGTTCTCGATAGATTGATGAGGATGTTCACTGTTCTTTGTCAAAATCACAATATGTATGAACATTTTTTATTTCAATAAGCTTTTTTTTTGCTAGGACTATTTATTGTTGGCAAAAGAAGAATTCGTAGCTCTTTAAATACTTTAAAATTTTATTCATTGGTTATTTTTGCTACACAAACGGCGACCCCTGATGATCGATCTGAGGCATCCACATGATTTGACATCATGCGAAATTTAAAGCAAAACTTTACCAATTTTCGACAACAGATGAAGCGA
This sequence comes from Pachliopta kotzebuea, assembly GCA_018246255.1. NCBI lineage: Eukaryota > Metazoa > Arthropoda > Insecta > Lepidoptera > Papilionidae > Pachliopta > Pachliopta kotzebuea. Next base: position 1,844 of record DWLS01000822.1, read on the forward strand.
ATATCGTAAAATCGTGATACATGCAAAATATTTTCATAATAAAAGTAATATACGTCATGGATATGAGTTATTTATTGGAATTCTGCGTACCTGTACCTCGTGGGGGGACTTATTGAGTTTCCAGTGAAATGTTGAGCTGCGTGCTCTGCCTTTCACTACACCTACAATCGAAATATTTGTTATTTTACATAGTTTAGTTTGGGGTGTAAGGAGTCCTACACAACAACTCACGGGACGCAAACCAACCTCACCTGCTTGATCCGGCGCAGGGAGAAGGAACTGCTTGCTCTTCTTGCTCCCATGGCCTTTGGGTGACGGATTCGGATGAGTCCGTTGCTCATGTGAAGACAAAAGACCGAGAGGAGAGCCCGCTGTATATTCCATCTTATTTTCCCGGAGAGGAAAAGGGGAGAATTTCTTCCCCGGTGGACCTTCTCAAGCGAGCCACCGCTGGCGGAGTCGCGGTTGTCTTTCTGTTCCCATCCGACTCTCCGTAAAGCGACGAGGAAGGAATATCCTTAAGGTTTTAGTCGGCGAAAGTCCGACATAACTTACCTTTTCCCTTCGCAAAGGCATTTCTTCCACTTTAAACAAAAAAAAACTTCACTTGCTTGAGAGTCGTCATAATTATTATAAAATCAAACAAATATAAGTAAAGAAGATCTCAAACTATAGTCCGAGGATTTTTTTTCAGCTTGCGGCTTGTACAGAGTGGTGACTGCAGCCTATGACCGCCAGTAATACCTGAATTATCACCAGCGTGTTGCTGACTCTTTTTTTTTTTAATATGCAGACCCTATAGAAATTAAATCCTCTTCTGCTTACGGTGCAGCCTGCTAATCAACAGACCAGGCTCTGGATCTCTGCCAACCCGCATTGGGCCAGAGTTACGGGAGATAGCCCAAATCCCCCGATGTAGGGGGAGGCTTATATCCAACAGATGACTCCTATCCACTAATGATGATATAAATATTTTTTTCTTTAATTAACTAAAAATTAAACTTTACTCTGGTAGTAATTACATTATTGTTCATATACAAAATATTGGTTACCAAAAGAATAGTATTGTAACAACTCCGCAATATGTGATCATGTTGCGGACAAATACCCCAAATTCATTTGCTAATTTTATTTTTTAAATTCCATTTTAAGTTTTATCGTATTGTAAGAAGTAGAGTTAAGAACACTTAACAATGAAACGAATAACGAAATTCTCAAGTAGAACGCACCTACTTAGTTTCCCCTCGTTAGCGAGCTGCGGCACTTTTTTGACGTCTACGGAACTCCAACACTAAGTGTTCGCAGGTCACACTTGGGCATACTTAAGTTGGAACCTTAAGAATCGAGCAATACAAGCTACAATTTCCAAAAGCCGCTTTAAGAAACTGCAAAATCAATTTAGTTCAACCATATTGCGGTATTAAAAAAACGCGTGCGCGTTTACTTTGGGCCGAATAAAGCGCACAATCGTCTAACTTGTGTATTTCAAACTCAATTCACTGACGTAGACAAACGCTTTTGCTCGTGGCATCCCTTTCTCCCTAACCCTCGAGATGAGAGAGTTCCGTCGAAGTTTTCCACTCTCTATAGAATTTCACTTTTTTATTTATCTCACCGTAACAAAACTCCTCGAACTCATATAAATATATATTCCGGACATACAAAAGGGTCGACCATTAAATACGGAATGAATAAATAAGTCAAATTGGACTTCCTTACATTAACTAAAGTTTAACCAACCTCCGCTTCTACATAACAACATACAATTCAACTATACACGTATACTGTATATTAGTAGACTGCTTCCGAAAACGAAGACAGACGACAGTACTAATGACACCTTTGATTATAGGACGGGAAAAAATCGTTATTGATTAAAAAAAATCATATTTTTAAAACATTTTATTAGCATTGTTTACGCTCCATCGTGTTATTATAGCTAAATGAAACCATAGTATCATAAAAAATCTATTACTTTACAAAAAAAATAGCAATGAAACACGATCGCCTGCAGCACAAATCCATCTCGAGATGTATTTAGTTTCAATTTGAACCTTATTCCGTAGCAGCACTGGCCGGCGCGGACGTGCGGTCATTGACCCCGAGCATCAGCTGTTTTGTGTTTCATTACTGGTTTTTTCGTAATGTTTTTTTTATGAAACGTACTAACATGATACAACGTAAATAATGATTAAAAATCGTTTTGAAAATATATATATATATATATATATTTTAATCAGCATTGATTTTTTTTTATTTTAGCATGTGTATATGAGTAAGGTCAAGTAGTCGATATTACTCAAACCGCCCCCTCCGACGACCGAGTAGACTCGTTTTTCCTACTCCGAGCACGGAACTAGGTTAAGGTACAGTTTACATATATAAGTATCTATTGTATCATCTCCCCCTTTCTCTTCCCACCTATATCTCTGCCCACCTCTTCCTGCTTCCCCAAATCCTCTTTCCTCGTCTCTCTCCTCTCCCTTATATTATATATTTTTTATGTATATATATTTCAGCTCGCGGAGTCCGGACCCGCGAGCTCAGGGTCCGATGAAGCTTTCGCGGCCATAATAGAGGGCCGAAAGCATCAACTTCATGAGAAAAAAAAACTCAAACCTTAAGGAGAGATGACGATAACATCATCATCACCCTATAGATATCCACATGGGATTGGTAGTGTGGGGATTTGGGCCTTCTATTACCACACTGGCTTAATACAAATTGGTAGGAAGCCAGAGCCTCGTTTGCTGTTTGTGAAGTTAGCTTGGGTCCCGTGAAGTGTTGTGTAAACTGGGGGTAGGTATCTGTTGCCCGAGACCGTGTAGGTAGTTACTATCGCAGCTCTTATTTCTACCGCTAAATAGTAATGTACAAACATTACTGTGTGTAATTATTGAGTATTACTTACTATTAGGTAAACACTTTACTCGCATCATCGAATAAAAAAGATCTTTTCCAATGCTGTATTTCATTTATAATAGTTGCTTGTCGAAACTTACTGTTACAGTAATCACGGTGTGCTGCTTAGGAAGGTAATTTCTACGAGTATAAAGTTCTGTAGCTCTGGAGTGCTTTGTTTATTTTATTTATAGAAAAACGGAAAGTTTTTTTTTATTTGCGTGTACACTGCAGCTGTGTACCGGATGTTTGTTTGTAAAGCCGATGCCATTTAATATTACAAGCTTACCGTAGCGCCATCTGTAACTTTTATTGCTTTCAATAATTTAAAACTGCATTGAATTTTTTTCTTATATTCGGTAGGATAAGTTACTGTTAGCGTAAGGGTTAAGGAACTAGCTTTACAATTAAAGTTTTAGATTCAGACTCGCATTTCTTTCTACTGCCTCTTGAAAGAATTAAAAGTTAAATTTGAATGGAGGCCGTAAGGTTTGTCTTTATAATCAATTTACAATTACCAACGTATACTTCATCACCAGTTGATCATCCTCTCGTATAAATTAGGTAACACGAAATAATAATGCTTATTGGTATTCACCTAATAACCTATCAACGGCAATAAAGCAATGAAATGCGTAAATATAAACAAAAGTGTTCATTGAACATACTAACTACAGTTAATATGGATCATATTAATGAGAGGAACCAAAATTAGCCGGTTCAGGTTAATCCGCTGAATAATAAACGGAGCCACAATCACCAAGCGACGTTCCCCCGGGACCATGACCTCCCCAGCCTCGGCCGTGCTAGTTCACACCTGACCACGGCTAATGCATACCTACGGCGACATACAACAAAAGTCTCCTCCAACCTATACAGTGTATTAAGAGACCGCTTCCGAGAAAGAAGACGATAGTATTAATGTCACATTTGATTGGAACGGGAAAAAATCGATCCTGATTAAAAAATAAATTATGTTTTAAAACGTTTCATTAGCATTATTTACGCTAAATCATGTCATTACAGCAATATGTAACGATAGTTTCATAAAAATGGATTACTTTACAAAAAAACCAGCAATGAACACACAAAATCATAAACAGCTGATGCTCGAGATGTATTTGGTTTCAATTTAAACCTCCATATGAGCACGGGCCTGCCGTACGGTCATTTACCCCGAGCATCAGCTGTTTTTGATTTTGTGTGTTCATTGCTGGTTTTTTTTGTAAAGTAATGTTAATGTTAAGGTAATGTTATAAAATTAAATTCAATACTCATTGACCCGCATGGCCCTCCAGTCACACCAAGTGGAGAAGGTTTTTAGAAAACTTAAAGGACAGGGAAAAAAAACAACTTTTAGTTAGGAGTGGAAATTTTCTTTGAGAATTAAGTTTTTTAAATAAAAAAATAGTAATACTAAATTTCACTTTCGGTAATGTAATAATAAAGAGAAAATAGGCAAAATTGTAATACATCAACGATATATAATTGGCATACAGAGACAATTCGTTGTCGGTCAGCACTGACCGAGTAGGTATTGAAGGTGAAAGCGGTTCAGAGATACATGAGGTAAAATTTTCCTCCCTTCTGTTTTCGGAATAATTACCGAAATAATAGTTTTTATATATACGTGTTCCTTCTTCGTGTCTTGGTAAAGGTCTATTATTTCTACTTTTTTTCTCTTTTATCTCCTCTTAAGCATCGCCTCTCATACCATATCGAATCAGTTTTAACGAAAACTATAAAAATAAAATACTATCGTATCTGTGACATGTTAATGTTCGACACATGTAAACGTTAATTACAAAGGATAAGGGTAAAGGTAAATAAAACAAGTTGGTTCAATTAGGCGGAATAGAGGGACCCGGATACCGGGCTCACAGGAACACCGGCAGCCGCTGCAGGACAGCCTATGGAACAGCTCACATGGTACACCCTCCCCCTTCAGACCCTAGTCTCGTAATACATAAGATGCGCACCTGCCCGCTGAGGGAGACTGCGGACCTCTCCCGTGGGATTACAGGTGCAGCATCCATTGATTTTCATCTTAACGCTGCGGAGATAAAGGCTTTACACATCCGCTCCACTTACGAAGATTTTTTAGACAGAAATTTGTATATATAAACGTATAAGCTATCTTATATATCAAAAAAGAATATGAGTAGTTTTTTTTAATATGTCAATGTTTTCTTAACCTTGAATGATAAATTTAGATTATATATTTTTTTAAATTTTAACCTTTAAAATGAGGTACGGTTCTTCTATTTTATTACCCACGTACGAGTATCTGTATTATATATCAAGAATTTAAAGTGTCTAGGTTAAATTTTTCTTGAGAATCTCACTGCAGGTTAGCGGTACAAAATGTAATGATATAAATATAATCAAGTGCAATGTAAGTAAAGATAAAAATATATGAAAACTTATATCGATTCTTGTACATATTATAATTAAAGTTTCTATAAGGCATTGGCGTTATATTTCAAAACAGTCTTTATAAAAATTGAGATAATAAACCAATTATTATATCTCGCTAATATGTATTAGGTACTTGCTAAGATTTTACGCTTAGTTAAGCGAAAAATTAACTTAGCCGTAAGACAAGATTATAACAAGCCGTGTTAATGTTATAGAGTGTGAGGTTCTCGCGTAATTAAATCGACCTACTAAGTTTCGTAACAAACGCTGCGAGGAGTTTATATATATATATATATATATATGTATATGTAGCTAGTTTGTGTAGCTGTGATACAAGACTTATATCGTTCGTCGTCGTACACTATTAAGTTTTGTATAGTATATTATTTATATAGAGAAACCGCAGTGTTAAAACCATTTGTTTCCTTACCTTTTTCTCTTAAAACTTTCAATATAAATATATAACTAAAATTTTCCCCTCACCGTCAACTTCCCGATAAGTCTATATAGGATCTATACAGGTATACCGATTTTGGTCAACTCCCGGTTGGTCAGATAGAACCGGAAGTACATATAAAAAATATTTTTTAACGACAAACACTTTTACTTCAATAAAGATATCAATATTAAGCACCATTAAGATTTTTGGTGACTTTTGGTCCCACTTCCAGTTAGTCGGTTTTACCGGAAGTACATATAAATAGTAATTTTATACGATAAACGTATTTGTATAAGAATAATGTCAAAAATATGCATTTATGGTAGTTAATAACTTCCGGCAACACTTCCGGTTGGTCTGCCGGAACCGGATATGGCTGAGAACCATCTCCGTACCCACCTCAATATTAATGCCAAGTTCAATTTTAGTCGGCCTTACTGTTTGTCCAGGACGCGACCACAACGAAATTAACACACACACTTGAATAAATTATAGTCAATGCAAATTGCTAACAACTATTCTCCTTGTACCATCAAACAAAGAATTTTCGTCTGTTCAAACAAATTAATTTCTTCGAGTCCATTTAAATATCTAACAATGTATTTAATTCTACAATTTAAATTATAGTAATTAACATTTAACTAAGTACTTTAGACGTTAAAAATGTTAATGTGTACAAGTAGTTAAATAAAACACATAATCTGGTCAAAATTACATCAAGCCTTTCCCCTCGGTACATTTCGACGCGCCGAATCCCACTCGAGCAAATGAGATGGGCGCTTCCCCTTCTACCCCGTCGTCCCTCCGTTACTTCTCACCCCTCCCCGGCTAGTTTTTGTGCAGAATCTAGATAACGCTGTGTACGGTGACCCGGTTTCCTACGATTCATCACGGCGCTTTAATATGTGGACGTCATATTTCCACGACACCATTCGCCGGATCGATCTTCGGCCCGCGGCCCCCGACCTCCGCGCTCACTCGTGTTCCGCTAATTACAATACAATTCATCGGCTCGCCGTTGACAAGTGTGTGCTGTCATTTGTAATACTTATACTATATGCCTATTATAATTGCTATGTCATATTACCTAAATGATTTCACCTTTCTATCGTTATTACATTTCCAAAATATTATATCAACAGCAAAGGAGTGGAACAACTTGCCGGTGTCAGTGTTTCCGTCCAAATACGATGTGGGCATCTTCAATAAAAGAGTGAATAGGCATTTGCTAGGTTTATGCGCTTTACCACCATAGACCACATCATCACTTAAAACCAGGTGGGATCGTGATCAAGCATTGACCCGTAAGTAATAAAAAAATAAAAAATCCTGTTTCTGAACCTGAAGACTAGCTTATAAACACAAAGCACTGCCGTTCACCTTTAACAGTCTCCTTTTCACATTGCTACTTCTTCATCAAGCGATAAATGTCCTCTGGTGGACATAGTCTCCCTCAATTGTGGGGGGATTTGTGCCGTATCCAACTATGCTGGGCTTAGTGTGGGTTGGTGAGGACCTAGAACCTCGTTTGTTGATTAGCAGGGTGAAAAGTAGTAACCCATCACACCCCTCATTACTACTTGGCAATAGAAATTACCTCCTCAACCATACGGTGTTAACCATCTAATAAATTTAAACCTATCAATTCTGGCAGTTTACTAGTAAACTATACAACTATAGTAGTCCATCGTTAAAATACAAGAAAACAAAATTTCTATGAGGTACTACTAACAAAAATGTAATAAAGGATGTAACTGAGCCAAAGTATTAAGTTTGTGATGACTTTGCTGCTAGCCTCGGTAATAGTTACAAAGTCTTCATTTAACGGTATTTCGAACAATTCTCTCATTACAAAGGCTTTTGCCAAAAAACTTTCAAAGTTTTCCAACTTATAAAATAGTTCAGTGATAATCCTGCAACTCGTAGAATAAATCGTTCTCGCAGACAACCTCGGTGTATGTTTTAAAACTGAATTTACTAACGATAGGTTTCCTGAAGACTGTCTCGGAAGATGTTACCGCAACGCTTTCAGTTGTCGCTAAATATTAATAGAAGATACCTAAATAACAAGATGTCCATTTTAATTACAATAAATACTGAAAGTTTTAAAGAAAGAATAATTAGATATTCATCATCAGCCTTTTCTAATCTACAGATAGACGTAGGCCTTCCCTAATGTCTTAATTAAATATAGAAAATTAGCAAAGAACGATTCGGTGGCATTTAGATAGAATGCTTCAATTATCTAGTACAAGAGATTCAACAAAAGCAATTCACGAACAAAAACAATTCAATGGTCTTATAAATGTTGTTAATCAGGTCTAAATTAACACAATCTCCTAATGGCAGAATTTTTTGTCTTCGCACTGAATATTTAATTAAAGTACTTTTGAAGGCAAATAAACTAGATCTAAATTTATAGGGGCTTTTCGAAGGCTGCAATCACATATATGTATAATATCGCTTCATTGGTAAAAATAAAACTTGCCCGTAATTAGCCTGGAGTTAAAAAAACCTCTTTTAATAAATTTATATATTTTACTAGCCCAATAGAAAAAAAAAATTAAACACTAATCATGCTTTAAGACTTTGTCAACTAGATTACGAAACAAAACATGAAACGGAATATAGTAAATTAAAGTGATTTATGTATAAAGCTGGTGAGATTATAAACTTCACGGAAATCGTAACTAGCATTTGGTGCCACAGTTAAATTTGTCATTGTTGTTTCATAAAACAACGAATGTTGTTTAATATTTTGCAGCACTAAAATACAAAAATAATGAGACATCGGAATGAAATGCGTACACAAATTTGCTGATGACTCGCAAACAAAGCGAGCAAATAAAAAAAAAAGTAAATAAAACACGGGCCTGCAACAGTATGCACGTTTTTTATTTAAAACTTTTTTCCCGATGTAAATCGTAAAAGGGGTCCCTTTTTTGTGGCGACATTGATTTTCCCGGAAGTCACCTCTTCGTTTCGCCTCTTCACTCCAATTATCGTGCTTATTGACTGCGAATACCCTCAAAAATTCCGAAACTTTATTAATTTGCGATCACCCAAGTAACTAACCGAGTTCGCGATTCACTTCCAAAGGCTCTAAATTAAGCGATGGAATAATTAACCCCCACAAACCACCGCAGTCACATCTACGTACAGATTTATAAATCGATAAAGGACGGGAGAAGGGATGGTGGGATCGCCAATTTCAAACAATTCAAATTGCCGGGATCACTCTTTAAGGGAAACGTTTGTAACTGTACAATAGTAGTGATCTGATATTACTATCCATGTTTCAAAATTCTTTGCACACACCCAGCGCATCCAGCACACATACAAAATTGTAAATCTTTACAACCTATCTGTCCAATAACGAGTAGTCTAAGTATATCTCCATCTGTATTATCCAGTTGTTAACTTTGCTCTAATTCACTTTCTCCTATTTCGTTTTCAATTCAGCTCAGACCTTTAATCAAATGGCGACATTCGCTTTCAATTTAAAATTCAAATTCAGATTTTTGGATGGAGTAGATTTTTTTTTCTTTGTAAATGTACCTACCTACGCAAATTACGCAAGCGTTGAGAGTTCGTGTCTCACATACAATACGGAACGGATTGTCGACAGAGACCCATGTGACAAATTGATTGGGTTAATCGCGCACACAACTGACTAACGAACAGCCGGAACCGGGATCCGATAATTAAACCAGAACGGCATCGGCCCGGCTGCGAACACCTCCGGCAAGGTGCGGTATAGTGCCGCACATGCGAGTAAACAAAGGTAATTCGCACCGCGCTTCGTCCTCTCTAGTTTGCGTTGTTGTTAGGTACGTGTGGCGATTTGGTGTATCGAGTACGTGACCGGCTTGGCAAATAGCTCACAGGTATCTACTTCTGTTATTCGCCCAAGTTATTCATTAGTTATTCCCATGAGTCCAAAACAACGTTATGTCAATTTCCCTATTACTTAATATTTAAAATAATGACAATTTCTGTTTTGAAAGTTATAGAATAGTAGTTAAAGTTTATTCCAAAATATTATAGGTATTGATACCGTTAATGTAGGCTAACGAGCTAGACGCTTACACGTCACTACCTTCCACTAACAGCCATATTTATATATTGTTACAATTTTACACAATACCACTATTTAATGGATAACCATAAGGTGACCTATTTATTCTATGTTTATTTATGTATTACCACCGGACTCGAACAAGTAGATTCAGGCGAAGCGCGAACTACGTAAATAGTAAAACGTTCAAACGACCACCAAAAAATTTTACTTTCAATCTCAAACGAATATTTTTTATGGCACAACGCATAACTTTTTTTTGTTAAATATATAAAATACATTGTTTTATGTTAACCGCTCTATATGTTATCCGTAACAAATGGTCGACTTAGCACAGTAATATTAATTTGATGTACGCCGGCCCAGTCGGACTCGTCTTCAGGCGGGAGCTTACTGCCTAATTCCCAATGTTACTGTTAGCTACTTTATTACTACACTCCGGGCCCCGTCACCCCATCCGGAGACTCCCGGGGCCCAAGATAAAAACCCCGGGATTAGGCTATCGGCCGGCGGCACTCCCGTCTCGATACTCTTCGACGAGCCGCTTGGCTTTCCGGAGTTTCCCCAAAATATGAATTTAATATTAGAATGGCCATTAATTACCTTCAGTTTTATTCTTATTGTGAATAATTCAATAAAGAGTGCAGACAGATTTCTTCTACGCTCTAATTTTATTATGAGCCAGACAAAGGGGATTAAGTTGGCTCTCAGTTATTGCCTTCCCTCGGCGTTTAAAGAATTAAGAGACCTTAAAAAGTTTTAAGTTGCGTTTTATATATACACGATGTAAGGACCCGAGGAATATTATAGAAAATGAATATTTGTAATTTGTTTTTCAAATACATAGGTTGTAAAAGGGATAAAAAACAGAAACCAAGTATTAGTTGTTTTATATAATTTGAGCACCATAGTAGTTTTCTATTTTAACTTTGTAACATAAAGTTAATTATTGTGCTTAAGAAAGTTGCCACTGCGCCAGATGTTGTAGTTTAACACCTTGTACCTCTATATCAGTCTGGCATCGTTTGTACCATCTCAAGGCCAGGCTTAAGAAGAGTTCCAATTATGAGAATTCTTATTATTGAAACACCTCTTTTTGCTATTTATATTATTTATACGTTTGATAAGATTTATCCACATTTACTTTACCGAGGTGCTTTTGAATAAAGAAATCCACGGAATGAATCAAATTCGGAATTTCAACGACCTGATCTTTGGGTAAACGAATTAGCGCTTAAGCAAATGTTTTCAATGTTCCCAAATGCCTGAAACGTCTAATTGAGGGACCGGTTTAAAGGATTAACTAAATACGTTTTGTAATGCTTGCGCTGAATGGGTTCACGCATTGTTTTTTGGTTAATATAATCCTTAATGTGTTACCATTGAATTGTAAATACGGAGAGCGTAAACATTTCAGTGCTGAACCGAAAATCGATCAAGAAACATATTGCCTTGCTATAACTAGACAGCTAAAAGCGTAGTTTTTGATGTGAAGTTGGATTATACTTTGTATTCAACTACAGCGACCTTGTACTTTGTTGACAGCTTGATAGTAAACATTTGTCACTAATTCATTAAATATGAAAGACAGTTGTTGTTTCAATATATATTCTCTATGATCATTATTATATTTTATAGGACCGTGTTAGTTTTCTGTATATGGTTCTGAGTATATGAATAGAATTTAGTAATGAACTGGAAAGAGTCTTCGAATGACTGTTCTTCGAATTTGTTAGGTTTTCTTATTCGTTGGAAGCAAAATGTTAAATCTCGTTACACAGAAACGTTTACACTATTCTTTTACGGCAGACGTATGCGGTGATTCCTATCCAGAAAGACTATAAGCAACACAGATTTACCAGCAATATAAATTTATCTAAGAAACAAGATCTGGAGCGCGATTGGAAAGTATATACTTATCAATAGTACGGAACCAATTTTCCGGAAGGTGGTCAAGTTTTTGCGAACTTATCTCGCTAGTTACAGACTTTATTCTGTTAATTTGCCGCAATTACAGCATTCTTGGGTTCCGGTCGTTAACGTATGATGGTCCGAGTATTCTGGCCGAGCACGCTTTACCATCTTCTTCCTCGACGTCTTCGAACTTCCTATGAAGGTCAGACGAGACTAGCTACTAACAATAAAATATGATGTATGTATTAACCTTGTTACTTAATTTCTTGTATTTGGGATAAAGTAAGAGTGAGCAGAGATTCATTTGCATGATTCGTCGTATGGTATTATTATTCAAGTTGCGGCTTTGTGGCCAGGTAGATACGTTAAGTGGGGACGCCATCAGATAAGCAAACAGACAGACTCGCCCACGTCTGATTAAACGAGCGTCCCCGGACCGTGTTTATAATTAGTCCGTGCTTATGTAACGACTGGTAACAGTGTAGTAACGCGATTCGAGTGCGCTCCGACATATATTAATTAAAGTCCGTCAGCTTGAGACGTTTGTTAAACCGACTTCTTGAGCTCAAACGAGGTACTGGATTTGAATACATTTAAAATGGAAATACCGGCTGAGTTAACGTCGTTTTTAATAGAGAAAGGGTGAAGTTAGTAGCAGTTCCTCAAAATTATTAGTGATTATTTCATTTTATATAAAACCAAACTTCACGGACTATATTTTAATGATGTTCGTTCATCATCACTTTGCATGGCCTTGAGGAAGACATGTAATCACACAACCTCAGTACTTTTACTATCTATAGTATAAACTTAAACAATTAAAATGAAAAAAACATCCTTTGTACTTTCTATCGTCAAAGACCGGACCCTGCCTCTAGGTGTCTCTTCTAACAACTAAATATATGTGGAGTCTACCAACTGTTTATGTTTTATTTATTTGAACTTAATTGAAAAACCTAAAATTAGGGTCCAATAGATAGATTTAATGCTTATGGGCATTCTCTACTAATCAACATATAAGATGAGAGATGCTGAGGTAGGAGAAATGTGAAAGTTAGATTTAAAGCATAAAAAAAAATTATGGTACGTACATGTACTTATTATTGTATGTTATTTATTAACTATTGTCGATCTACATAACAGGAACAATATTCAATCAAACATATGAGTCAAAATATTTCGGATAAGCACAGCTGTACTGTCTTTAGATACATATATCACTTAACATCTTGTATAAATTTATTGCAGAATATAAGAAAGGCTTTGGTAGCAATCTGTTTCATGATTTCGTCGAAGCTAACTTGACTTTTACGTAAAAAATGACATCCTTTGCTTAAAATTGTACAATGTTACGACGGAATCGCTTCGACCAAAACTTTCTGTATCTAGTCGCCAGTAGTAAACACACAATTTAAGACTAGCAACAAAGAGAAACTTTTTCACGGTCCATGACAAGAATCATAGGTTTTCCGGTCACCTGTTCAACGAGTGAGTTTATAAGAACAGTTCCTTCATTCCGCTGTAACACATTGAGGACCAACTTTATTATCAGGTAGTTAATAACAGTTGTGACGTAAGTGTACAATTTGCAATGTTTAACCGAAATAACTGGAATCGTATTCGAGGCAAGTTTCACAAACTACCCCCGGCGTCGCGTCTCTCGCCACCCGCCTCCTATGATGTAGGACTTTGATATCGACGCAGCAGGTAGTTACGACTGTATGAACGCTATTAAATTAATTAAATTACCAAAGGTACCTATGTTACGCTTGTAATGTACAGAAATTTACGTTTTTCATTTCTTTTTAGCTAGAAGTTACAAGGGAAATGAAGTTTGTCAGCTCAATGTTTCAAGTCGCCTATCACAGTATCAAACTAAACTCGTCCACTTTCGACTTGATTACGGATATAAACAATAACTTGATAAATACATAACGATAATATTTGTTGGCTAAAACAGAAAACTAACAGATCAGGTATTTAATATATATGTGCAATGAGAAATTTATTTTCTTAAAACCGCTTAAATTGTTGTATAATAAAGCTGCGAAAGCTCTATAAAAATATTAAATCCGCTCTCTGGAACAATTTAATTCCCGAACAAACATCCGGGCCCCGGTGGCTCCGCATGCACGGAGCGGGACTAATATTAGACAAATGTCAACAGAGAGGTAAATTAGTTTTCAGTTTGTTCCCGAATTTTCATACAACACTCTTCATAATTCGATGGAATAACAATCTACGCGGACGGGGAAATATTTGAGTAGGGCGATACTCGCTCGGCTGGAGCCGCCAGCTCTAATTGAAATTACTAGTAGCAGCACTCTGGTCGCACGTTTACATAATTCATTAACTATTTATTATTGTTCACAGATATAGTACTAAAACGTACCAGTAATAGTGCCGGTAGACGTATTGCTGGAAAATTCCCCATTAGATGGACTAACGATCTGTTGAAGGTAACGGGAATCTACTCAGACAGCGCAAGAAATGTCGGAGTCCAGAACTTTGGAGAAGACTTATATCCAGCTGTATTATAGGCTGACGATGGTAGTGAATTTGTACAATAACATAATGTAAACAATTTAATTGTAGATGTACGGTGAATGTTATACTTTGAAAACTCATCATAGACCTCATAAAGAATTACTCTGACGTTTCTGGCAGTTTCTCAACATTCTTCAGATCTTGTAGTCGGGTCTCAAACTTGTTGCTTTGTATTTTTATCACAGATTTTTTTTAAATTTTTAGCTTTTGAACTGGTTTGTGTTATTATCAAGTGAAATTCATACGCTTGCGGGGCGAGCTGGCTGTGCTCACCTAACGCTCCTCCCTCGAGGCACAAATCCTCCAACTACTGAAGTCTCACAAAGGGGGACCATCGTTAAAATTGTCTCCGAACACTTTAATATAAAAAAGGTCAGCGGAGGACGCTTGCAGGCGCTCTACGTAGTTAGCAATTCTCAACACTTCTTTTCCTCCACGGCCGGGGCACAAAGGCTGCCAAAGCCGGCTGGAACAAAGGACCAGCGCCCGCTCGCTCGTTTACAATTCACTCCGGCATCTATATTGATGCCCAGACTAATATCTGACAAGCGTATGTATACGCAAATAACGTTCTTAATATAACGCGCATATGCGCGCTTCGTTTTAGAAATTTAATTGGACAAACAACAAGACACGACAACCTTTTTATAGTCGTCTATCTGTAGCTTTGATTAAATGTTAACCTATTGACGATGAAAGATGAAAGTCATCTTGTTTTAATATAAGAAAATGTCTAGTGTCCGTATCTTCACGATTACCTTTCAGTTTAAATCGCTCTTTGATGGACTCGATAAGTAAAGATCTATAAATCATTAATTCGGGTATTAACAACTTTATGTAATCATTTAAGGATATAAGGATGCGTGGGTTCGATGCACAATAGACTTATGCTTTATACTAAAATTGCAGGATATGACAACTTTGAATAACCAACGTTTAGGAGCAAGTCACTTAAGCTGTGGTCTAGAATTAAGTAGACATAAACTAAGTGGCTGAAATCGGTTGATACATATGGTAATATTCTTTACAATGGAACCACACATGTAATATACACTTACCGGTCTATGAGCTTACGTCCAGGATAGAACCCGGACCGGTTCGAATTGATATCCCACAGTACGGCGGGAGATTAGACGGGTTTGGGGTATGCGTGGGGTCGACTTGACAACCGCGCGTATGAGAGGGTGAGGTATCGTTTAACATTTATAAAATACACAGACATGATTTTTCCCCTTCAAAGACAAAGGCGATTGCAATATAACGAAACACGTTTCTATTTAGATCAAGCAATCAAACTAATTTCTATAGAACCTCCCATCTATAGGTAACCTGATGGTAAGTGATATGTTTGCCCATAGAGTGCTGCTGGTTAACATGATATACACAGCACCACATTGCGATCGTCTTCATACTAAGATGGTTAAGTCACCTCAGTAATTTCACTATTATACAGCACCCTTCAAACCGGAACACAGTAATGTTTGCATTACTATTTGTCTGTAGAAATAGAAGATGCAGCGGTACCTACCTAGACGGTAAGGATTATACTATTTGCATGATAAAACATTATTTTTAAACTCGTTATCGTTCCGCTTCTTATTTCCCTCCAGCTTCTATATAATTCATAAAGCAGACGGTACTCTAATAAACGTTATTAAGTGACATCATCTCCCGATGCCCGGGTACATCGGAGTACCCCAGCCGTACCGGGTAGATAAATACGGACGCGACTCCTACTTCTATTAATGCTATTGAATAAGAAACGAGTTTATTCGTTTTCGAATAGCTAATAAGCTGTTAAGCGGCGACGTTGCCGTTATTAAGCTCGTTAAACGGCGTCTTTTATAAGAGGCACAAGCCAGGGGAGAGGTATTGAGATATACTTCCATCATTATCATCTCCACATCAATACTGTGAGGTGTATCATAGCAGGTGTGTTGTCATCTCGCTTGTAAGTTACCACACGGACTTACTCCATAAAAAAAGCAAAAAGGTGAATTGATGAATAAATCTACAAAGTTGTTTGTTGATTTTATTAAAGCAAGCACTACTAGCGTCAGCTTTAATTTTTAAACAAAACAAAGCGATAAGTAAGACCTCATTGTGCTCATTGACGTCAATAGTTGATAACCTTACAAACTATTTAGGTTAAATTAAAAAATTTGATAAAATTGGTGGTAGGTTTATATTGCGTTAAATAGTAATGTGCAAACTTTACTGTGTTCCGGTTTGAAAGGCGCTATAAACTAGTGAAATTACTGCGGTGTTGCTATGTATACCATCTTAACTAGTATCACGTTATGGGTAAGCGTATCACTTGCGCTGTTTGTCTTTTTGGCTCGTAATTCACTTCAAACCGGAACACAGTAATTTTTGCGTATAACTATTTAGTGGTAAAAATAGGAGCTGCGGATGTATCTACCTAGATAGTCTGTAGCAACAGAGACTTACTATCATCAACCAATAGACGTCCACTGCTGAATATAAGCCTACCCTAATTGTCGGGGGATTCGGGCCGTCTCCCACCAAGCAGGCCCAATTCAGGTTAGTAGATAGCTAGAGCTTTGTTTGTTGATTAGCAGGGCAGGTGAGATTGACTAGTATCCCGTGAGGTGTTGTGTGGGACCCCTTACATCCCTGCTATCTACCACCTGACACCTACCACCAGTTATATAAACAATTAAAGTACAAAAGCACCATTATTGAACAAAACGTACCAATATTCATTCACTACAAACCCGTGTCACTTCAATTTCTCTTTAGGAAGTCGTCGCGCACTGAGTTGTTCGTATATATGTATGTATGTGTATTCTATTTGCTTTGGCTGTCATAAACAGATTGAAATATGAAAAGAGCGTACGATATCCCCTGACAGTTTCCCTTTTCGTGCAAACAGTGAGCCGTTTGCAGGTTCCTCGCATCCTCTAATCGAATTTAACGCCCGTGCGACGGAAACGCGGCGAAGGTAACGTCTACACGTAACAAACAATCCGCACAGGAATCCACTGATTCGGAGCGACGACGCGGAAATGGCGATAACAGACGATAACGTATAATAACTATAATAAATTGAAAAAAATATTATATTAAATATCCTACACACATAACAGGCTTTATGAAGATGTCGCTGAAAAAGTTATATGAACCTTTTTAACCGGCGGAACAGGATTCAAAGGGCAATGGAGAAGGCTAAGCTTGAGGATCTCTGCGCGATCTAATCGGATATGAGAGGATCTGCAGAAGAACTAAGGTCACCTAAATAGCCCTAAAGATTGCTAGACTAAATAGCATATTATTTTCCCGGTGTAAAAGATCCTAGACAGCAACTTATGAAGCCCAAGTCTACCTCCGTGGCTCTGGTTCCCCAATAAACCGCATTGACCAGCATGGAGGGAGACGGCCCAAATTCTCCCAACATTAAGGGAAGCCTATTGCGTAAGCCAGTGAACGTCTATCGGCTGCTGATAATGATGATATATTATAAAGTTTGAAGTGAATAAAAATGATATTTTGTCTTTAATAAACAACTTTGTAAGTGCACACGTTAAAATTAGTATTTCGCGCATGACAAGCGAACTCGGTGTACATTGTCGTAAAGTGCTGGATCCGATTCAAAATTTGCAATAAATCCCCTCTTGCGGGGCTGATGCTAACTCATTTGTTTGAGAAACTTCTGCACTTGGGATCCCGTCGGCGCCGTTGAAACAATTCCTCCCAATATTCCGCAAAGAAAAACTTTATATGCAGGCGAACCAGTTTACATCAGTTTCCTTTAAATAATCTAACGATTGATTTGATTAAACATCAAATAGAATGGGAGGCCTTCCGACTCACTAGAAGGATCAACGATCTGTTGAAGGTCGCGGGAGTCCGCTACATGCAGATATCGCAGGGCCGGAGTGGAGAACTTTAGAAGAGGCTTATATTCAGCAGTGAACGTTTATAGTGTGACGATGATGATGAAACATCAAAAATAAATAACTTGACACATTAATTATATAATTCATGTACTTTTACTCAAAAGCAGGGCTTTAATTTGGTACCTTTATCCTTATGTTGTAAACATCCCCAGTTTACGGACAAAGAGGTTCAGCTCCTAGTTTTAATAAGAACAGCTGAGATGTGGTATAAGAAGCCAGCATCAGTGTTCCTATCTAAATACTACGTCTATCAAATCAAGAATGAATAGGCATATACTAGGTAAATGCGCTTTATCACATCAGACATCTTCACTTAACTAAGCAACCAAGTCGGATTGCGGTCAAACATTAACCCTTAATTATAAACAAAAATTTAAGCGATAACCTCTTGACCCGACAATGTGGGTCATAAGATTTTGAAATACAATGCACCTCTACCATATTTAAATTTTTCAATATCAAAGCAAATAAACTCTCCCGTCTCTCACTGGTCTGTACGCCCGGCGATGTTATTATTAACAAAATATCACGCTTCGTTACACTTCAATTCACGTGAACATACACTTAGCGTTACGGTAGTCCTAACATTTACAGTAAACATAAGCACAATTGTATTTACTTAAGAGCAGGCTGACCAAAAAATTTACTCTATGTATTTACATTGTTTCGCCAAAACCATCCATACGGAACCTTTTTTGGAGAGAGGTTATCTTAGAAAAGTATTCCTGGGTTCCCCCAGTTACGGTTAATACAGGTTTTTACCTGTGAGAACCTTTTTAGCAAATTACGAGAAATGCACCAATACCTTTGCCTATTTCCTTTACGGTATACACAAGAGCGCTACACGTTTCCTGTCCTGCAGAGACTGCTCACTGTGCATCTATTTCTCTATCAATTTCTTCGATGATATTTTAGATTCTGTATAACAATTAGGAATCTAATACTGCCAAGTAACTTACCGTTTTAAAAATCGCTGTAGCTAGTTAATAATTAGAATTGATTATATATCACCGCGACTAACTTTGTTGCTTCTCTTTTCTTTCTTGCTTTTCGTTAGGATTGCGGTACCGATTAAGTCGCAACATCGGACAAGCAAGCAAACAAGGTAAGGACTCCGGTGCCTGTAGAAGTTGCTGACCAAAATAAACCCAGTGCTTTGTTGTGTGAATCTCAAGGTGTCCTCACCTTGAGGCAAATTAAACGAACCCTCACCGGTTGTGCAGTGCACCTCTTAGTCGAGCGTATATCCGACGTGATTACACAAACTGGAGCGTAATTGAGAAGGAGCTACGTGCAATGTACTGTGTACTGTATGTACACTAACTACATACCTGTGTATTTGTACACTGCTGTGTCTTGAAATAATCTAGCTAATACACCGCAGATTAGTCTAGTGCTAGTCGATATTTAATTCCTCTCCACATACGCGTAAATTAACGTTTAGTACATACCAAATGATGGTTTAGAAATGATTGCCGTTAAACGTCCAAACAAACCAATAACCAACAAGAACTAAAGTTCTTCTATCTAGCTATCTAAAGATAAGCGAAAAATTTATTTGATTTTCTGTATCCTTACGACATTTCAATTTTATTAGGATTTACATTCGCTATTCTAAAGCCTCCACACATCCTTTACAACAAAAAATATGTAACTGATATTAAGTATTATCTTTTCTCGATGAGAAATAGTTTGTTTCAATTTAAAGTTGTCGCCGTTAAAATAAATTCATCACACCTACCAGCGTTACATAATTACTTTAAATTGTATTTTCAGTAAACGAATCTCGTAAGTAGTTGTTAAAAATATATATACGCTGAAATTCAAAGTGTTAGGAGAATTTTTTCTGTTTGTTTTGCTAAACCCCATTAAATTTAAAGTCAAAACACATAGTATTTCTCAATAATCTCCGACCGCCAAAAAAGGTTTGTTAAGCATTTACCTCTCGTTGTATCAAATCACACCGAATTGCGAAACCCAGTTTCTCCCAATCTCAACTAAATAAACAGCTTTCAGTGAGAACTACCAAGACGTTTAATCATAGTGTTAATTAATACCGCAAATAAGCTGCCGGCTTCCCCTCCCTTCCGCCTGTGCCCCCCTTCCGGCCCGCGTAACCTCCTCGCTGAATAGTTAACCTGCTACAGGCTTGAATTACACATTACCGCCTCACCAGACGCACCGGCAACTGATTAAAATTAGTTATTTACTCAGACATCGACGCCACAACAGCCAGTTGAAAAGTTTAAAGTGATAAGTTCTGCCAGGGTATCCTCTGCATACCTGCGGGTACAGTCCCTGTATTATGACCTACTTATTCTGTTTGAAGTAGATATACTTGGAAGACATTCTCCTTTGACGTGTTCGAATTGAGCGATACAACGCTCATAACTATAGAGCTTTCTTAGTCACTGGTGTTGGGCGGCAGAATCATGCTTTTATGGTTCTTCATCAGCATTAACAGCTTACGGCAGTTCACCGCTGGACATAGGCTTCTCCTGAAGAACGCTATTTGGCCCTATCTCCGACCACCAAGTGCGATCTCAACTCTAAGACTCGTCTACTCCAGCGGTGGTAACTATCACTTCGGTTTGCACACTCGGAAGGCTATGTCCGTCATCTAAGTCCTCTTGGGCATTACTTCATTAATTCACAGTGCTTATTATGTCTAACACAATTAATATTTATACCAAAAAACCAAAAGTGATCTGCTTCTCACCATTTGGAAAATTTTTACGGAGCTTCACTTTCAGAAATTTTCTTTATAGTATATATATTGCAATAAGCTCATAGTCGACGAATAACGCACAAAATACTCTCTCAAGTCATTACTATTGCAAAAAAAGGTTACAAAATTTTGTATGGATTTTTTAATATACTTTCTACACACACATTTAAGAAGAAATAAGCGGTATTAAAGTAATTTCACATATGATTACGTTGGTAGTAAGGTGTCGGTTTATACTGTCACGGATATAATTGACATAGTTGGTGTTATCGATGGAAGCTCGATCGGGCCATTAGGTTTCGGATGCGCTGTCAATAGGCCCCGTACTGGGTCTCAATGACCGCACAGTGCTGGTAAATCCTTTTGACGTCGCCCTGTTAATGCAATCAGCTTACGGACGCATCACTGAACGCATTAAATGTATAACCAGATAAGTAGTATAATCTATGCTTTTATTTTAAGAAAACAAATAAATACTAGTGATCTAGGTAGATACTACTGCAGCTCCTATTTCTACCGCCAAATAGTAAATAGCGAACTTTACTGTGTTTCGGTTTGAATGAGATTATGCCAGTGAAATTACTAAAGTAACAAGACTTCATAACATCTTATAATGACAAGTGCATTGTAGTGTTTTGAGTAATAATTTAACCAGCGCCGCGTTGTTGTAGGCAAGCGAATCACTTAACATCAGGTGACTCGTCTTGTAGCCTCATCGAATAGAAATATACAAAAACCTTTTTTAAGTATGTTTCCTTCTTTCTCCTTCTCGAATATTTGATTGGAGAAGCAAAGCGTGTGTATCCGTAGCTCTCACCAGTGTAGAAGAAATTATAAAATTTGCATTTATATGAAACTCATAGCAAATGTCTAATAATTTTAATTTTATGCCCGACAGAATTGAACTCGTAAAACCAACAAATAATGTTTTTATTTATTAATTCAACCCCTTCCTCGCTGAGGCGCGTGTCTTTGCGTCCCCCCTCCGAAGGTTTTTGTTTCGCCGCGCGTGAAATGAACCCGTCGAAAAAATGTATCATTAACTCGGAATTATTTCGTGAAGAGAAGTTTCGTCAGAAATGATTTTACACCGAAACCGCTTAGTAAAGTGCTGTACACACATAGCAGCGATGTTACACGGCAAACTATTTAAACACCACTCGTTACACATTATCGGTTTTGCAAAATCCATAGCTCTTTCTTCATCCTCTAACTTTAAAAGCGCAATGTTTATATTTAAGGCGGATACACTTAGTAGATTCCAAACAGCAAAATTTTCGATGCATTTTTAATGAAAATTCTAACCATTCATTAATATTAAATCTTTACGAAAAAGTCAATCTAATGGATTTTCGTTTATTTAAGTGCTTTGCTGGAAAGCTCTCGAAATGTTGAATAATTAATAAAATGAAAGAGATGAAATCCGTAAAGTTTAGTTTTATTAATTATTTAGTGCTTGGTTTTCACCGTGTTCCAGTTAGCGGCTGCACTAAATCGACGTGCAACGTTGATGTAGATAACGGTTTCGGATTCAAATCTGCATAACGCAATCAGTATCGGAAGCACGGGCGGGGGCACCGGCCGCAGCTCGGCGGTGTGCCGCAAGGCTATATGCTGCCTTTACACCACTACCTACACCAGCTTACACGCCATATCCCTCTAGTTTATTACGGTTGACAACCAAATGCCTATAGAAATTAAACAATGCTTTCAATTCATTGGGTCAGAGTTTAGACCGCAATGTGATATAAATAACAAGACATAAAACAATAGGAACATCTTTTCGCAAAAATGAATAGATGTGAAATCGATGATTTTCCCCTTTTCAATTTCTTAGACCTATATTTAACCTCCAATAATAGAGAAGCACTTCAGGAAGACCACTTAATTTTATTTACTTAACAATTTTTATTTATCAATGGACCTTGTAAAAAGGCTATGCACCAAAAGGGCAATGAAGAAGGCTTTGCTGGAGTATCTCCGCACGATCAAATCAGAAATGAGGAGATCAGTAGAACAATTTAAGTAACCGACATAGCCCCAATGTATGCTAGACTTAAGTGGCAAAGGACCAAACACATTGCTCGAAGGACTGGCAGCCGTTGGATCAATAAGGTCTTAAAGTAACGGCTGCATACCGGTAAACTTAGTGATGGACCTCGCTATAGGTGGACCAACGATCTGGGTAAGATTGCGAGAAACCGTTGGATGCAGATAGCACAGGACCCTTCGAATTGGTGATCTTTGGGGGACGTCCATGTCCAGCAGTGGGCGTTTATCGACTGATGAAACTCTATAATTATTATAAGTCCATTGACCTTTTCAAAAAATAACACTTTTGTATATTTGGTTTTAGCTCTATCTTAGTATTCAAGGATTTATATCATTCCTGCATATCAATTACACCAATGCCACCTACATCCAACGACTTTCTCCAATTTTCATGTAGTCTACTTTGCAAGTAAAACATTAAACTTTTGAAACCGAAATATTACGACTGCTACTTTAGAACCGAACATTGGCATTTATTTCTGACTAGTGTAACCTACATGACGTTCAGTTTAAAATTTGGATGTAAATATAATTTATGTTCAATAAGTCACATAATTAACATTATACGTGATTTGTTAATAATGTTGTGTACAGTCGATTTTCGAATTATTCCTAAAAGTTTTTATCTTAGAAAAATCAATCAACTTGTGAAAGGTTTAGGCACTATAATTTTCCTCATCCACCCTCCTCAACCTTTTATCGGGGACAGTCTTTAACAGGAAGTGGCTGTATCCTGGGCTCATGTGAAGGCCAAACGAGATTCGCCCACAATATTCATGAGCCGAAACTGACGCGCCTCTTACGCATACTAATAACAGTTTAGTGCTGCCTGACCCGGGGTTTAGGAACCGTTAAGCGGGCCCACTAAGAGAATGGGTCGTCGCTCATCTCGACGACAATCGCGAATAAATATTCATGAATTCCATCGGTCCTTTTCTAACAATAGGAAAAAGAAATTGGTTAGTACATCCTTAAGTTTTGTACAGTATTACAAAATAGTTCTGGATTTTATATTTTTGTCCAGCTATTTTATCATCATCAGCCGGAAAACTCATCAGTCATAGCTCTCCCTCAAAGTTCTACCGTGCTCTGTATTTTAGTCGGGACAATTATTATTGGAATTTAGTATTTATAAAGCTTAAGAAAAGTATACGTTTTCCTAGTGATATATTTGTCTTTAACATTAATAGTGGTACATCTTATACCACAATAGTTACAGTAACAGCAGGGTTCTTTTAAGCAATCATTATAGGTTAGGGAAGGTGTGGAGACATGCAGTAGAAAATTTAAACTAGGAGCGTTTTGTACTGTCTTCCAAGCTGAGCTCTTTGCTT
>DWLS01000823.1:0-26174 GCA_018246255.1 Pachliopta kotzebuea
TTTTTACTTTAAGTTTTTAACACTAAACTTCACTACAGTTAAAAATTTACAGGAAATCAATATCAGGTAAGTAGGGGGTCTACGACACAAAAAAGTTTGGGGAACTCTGGTCTAAAGTATTACACCGCAGCGTAAATTGAAAGATCAGTGCCCTTACCTTTTCCTCCCAGCTTCCTAAGCATCGATTCAGTTTAAATAGTCAAAATAGCAAACAATTAACTATATAAATAGTCAAATAATCGCCTAAACTTGGATAAAATCGTTAATATAATAGCGTTATTGCAATATATTTGTTATTTATTTTAGTAGTTATTAACGGCGGTGTATTAATTTATGTATTTTCATTTATTTGTATATATATATTTATCTTCTTTTGTATTTATGTTCAGAATTGTAAGTACATATTATATATATATATACCATATAATCACAATTCTTATAATTTTAACTTTAAATATAACTTTCACACTTCAACTACGATAACATCTCCCACCTCCTAGATTGACTGGTAGAGAATGTCTGTAGGCATTAAGTCCGCCTATTGGACCCTAATTTTAGGCGATGCAAAAAAGTTTCTTAAAATAAATAAAAAAGTATAATTTCATTAACATATAGTTACTAACCCAAATATTTACTGGCTAAATTAGTATCATATATAGTAGATTCTGTTAATAATTGAACTGTTTCAAGAGTCGGGAGAGCTCGTGTATATGTGATGACGCTGCGGAGGAAACGGTTTCTCATCTACTAACAGATTGTCCTATTCATAGTATGTTACGGTATGAATTTAAACAGGAAAAAGGCTTAAGAATACATACTGATAGTTTAAAGGATCTAATAAAATGTAAATTAGTTATAAATAAGTTTATAATATATTGTCAAAGGATATGTACTTTAGTAAATAATATAAATAAGAACATATAAATCTGACTATATACAAATATGTGTATGTACAGGTTTTGTAATGATAGATGATAAGATAACATAAGTATTAAAATGGTATACACAGCATCACATAGCGCTCGTTGCCTACAGACATAAGATGTTGAGACTCGTTACCTTAGTAATTTTACTAGCATACACCCTTCGATTCGAAACACAGTAATATTTGCTACATTTCTCTTTGGCGTCACATAATTCTAATATTTGGTTTTCTTTAGTAAGAATCGTGTTTAATCAATAACCAGAGGTCAGTTGATAGTAAATGATACATCATACCATAACAATGAGGAAAAAGTTATAAATGTCCGCAAAATATTTTGCATTATTACTATATGTATAGTAAAAGTACATATGAACAATAAAATATTTTATAAATCATATTCCACAAAGAGACAGTAAAACATAAGTGTATTACTTTTTATATCTATCTTCAGTAAATTTTTTGATTATTATAAAAAAAAAATTGTAAAAATATATAAAATGTCAAGTAATTTATGAATATTTTTAAGTCTGTCGTCAAGTAATAAACATAATACTTGATCTTTATTATCTATCATATATTACCCTTCGACGACCATCACCTGCCCACATGCAGGCCGTTAATTAAATGTGACCATCACGTTATCCAACGACGCACTTCAAACTCATGGGAACGTAGTTATGATAATTCTAATGGTCTATATGAAATTTATTTATTCTAATCCCCCCTCAAACGTCACAAGTCTACCTTCGGCTTGCAACGAGTCTTAAAGGGATATAACTTATAACTAAGACCTAATGAAATCGTGAACTCAAGTATTCAAAGCAATCTTTCCTCACATTCTTGGACTCTAATTATTTGCATTTTAATGAATCTATAAGTGGATTGTTTTCACAATAATTCACAGATTAAAAGTTTATAAAATATAGTTGATGAAAAGAAGTTAACATGTATAGATGACGTTGATAAGACTTGAAAACTAAAAGTAGTAAG
Source organism: Pachliopta kotzebuea (assembly GCA_018246255.1). Lineage (NCBI taxonomy): Eukaryota > Metazoa > Arthropoda > Insecta > Lepidoptera > Papilionidae > Pachliopta > Pachliopta kotzebuea. The sequence continues at coordinate 1,916 of DWLS01000823.1, forward strand.
TGGAGGAATTTACTAGATCATACCTATGCCTAAATGCGGCTGTTGAGTTTTAGATAAATGTAGATTTATTACTAAACTACATGTGATCTATGGATCTATAATTTAAACTAAATTAGTGTTCAAATAACTATAATATTTAAGCACTAACATATTACAGAATATGAAAATATGAATTATGTAGAATGTCAAGTAACCATTACTTATTTCTGTAATCAAACAGTACTGTGCAAACGTTACTGTGTTCCGGTTTGAAGGGTGCTTTAAGCTAGTGAAGTTACTGGGGTAACGAGACTTACTTTATATCTTAATATGACGATCGCAAGTATTGTTGTGTATATCATTTACCAGCGTCACATTGACGTAGAAAGGAACTTACCATCAGGTCCCGCTTGTCTCGATACGTCAAATTTAAATGCATGTATGTATATAAATGAGCGTTTGGTTAAAAAGCGCGTTAAAGAGATAACCGCCGAGCAAAACGAAACATTAGCAACAGTAAGCGATAACTTATCAAGTCAACACGCCGCTTAATGAGATGGACACGAATAAAGTTTATAATTAAAGTATTAATTAAAATAAAAATAACAGCGAACCAACCGCTTTGTATGGTCACTTAATGAATATTCAAATATATACACCGCGACGGTTGATATTAATTAGATTTCCTTGTTAATGGATACGGTGAAAGGTGAAAAGACGGCGAATGGAACTTTGATCATATTTCTCTTTAGACATTCACAAAAAGTTTAATATATTATAATATAGAAAAATATAGATTTTAACACAAAACTAACAGTGCTATTATATTTTCCACAAGATTGCATAGTACTTTTATATGCGACCAGGTAACGAGACGAGTAAAGCGTTCACCTGGTGTTTACTTTCTCATATAGCGCTTGTTAAGATAGTATACACAACACCACATTGCACTCGCCTTAAGACATAAGATTTCTAGTTAGTCTAGTAATTTCATCAGTTTACATCACCCTTCAAACCACAGTAATGTTTGCATAGTACTGTTTATCTGGTAGGAGCTGCAGTGATACCTGGATGGATCTATATACAGAATTCTAGCTCTCATATGTTGAGAGCCACAGCAATGCTATTATAACAACAAATTAAGAATACGGTGATGTTAAGATGGATGGAGTGGTGGTGGAAAAACTCTCCATCAAAAAGTATAGCAATGAAATTGAACCATGAACTTCTGTTACTAGGCAAGCGATTACCCATTGCGCTTTGGAGGCAGTAAATGTTCTATTCTGATAGGAAATCTAAATGAATCATTAGGTTTATTTTGTGTTAGTAACTTCGTGAGTTAATTATTTTTATTAGAAATAAAGTTATTTTATCCTCTATATATGTATGAGAGAAAATCCAGTAAAAATTAGTTTATCCGTTTCGGAGATAGCTCAAAAAATTTGACATGTTAAACTTTGATAGATATAAACCAAAATGCTGATTTTTCGATATAAATATTTAGATATATATAAAAATAGTAAATTTTATGCAGATTATATAATATTTCAATTAGGTTTTAATTACAAAAGCATTAAATCTATACCAAGAATCTGTAATAAATTTTGATCAACGAACCGCTTTAACATATGGTCAATAAGTTACTGATAACCGTTTAACGTATTATAAATTTAACAGAAGCAACAAAATTTTTGATAAAGGCAATTTTCTAATTTCTACTTAATCTAGTATTTAAGAAAGTTTTTTTTTTATTCGAGAAGCCGATTAAAAGAGAGAGACAATGTTACGATTGCCTATAATAATGTGGCGCTGGTTATTAGTATACACAGCACCACATTGTGCTTGTCGTCTTGTGACAAGGTTAAGTCTCGTTACTCCGGTAATTTCAATAGCATGTAGCATCCTTCAAACCGGATCACAGTAATGTAGTAGTAATAGGAGCTGCGGTGGACCTAGACGGTCTCCAACAAGAGACCTACAACAGTAAAATAATCTATGCTTTTATCACGTGTTGTACTCAAGGAAAAGTTCTCCTTAAGGTTTTGTCTTGTCCTTTTTATATTGCTGCTATTAGTGATACAGCAACATTTAGTTCCTAACTAAAAAATATGTTTTCTTAAGAATTCATTCTGCATGATCCATATAATATTATTTTTGTTGAGGGTTAAGTCCGTTCCGCGTTTGGAGTCATATTTTTCACAAGCGAAAGCATGGAGTATGTTAATACCAGGTGTTCGATGCTCTCTTCAGTTATATTGTCGTTGTGGTTCCTTCTAAATATTACTGCATGCCTTCTTTATACAGTTTCATCTTGTTTTAATATCAAATAGTTCTCATAAGAGATCTGAGAGCAGCTGTTGTTCTGGTTTGATGATAAACAAAGACTTTGTCTCCGCACAGCATCAGCACCGCCATAAACAACGCTTATAAACAATTAAAAGCGTACATTAGAAAACAATTGATAACACGCTCTTTGTTATCGCGGATGTTGAATAATAGAGACGGTAAGGGTCGCGGGCCGGTCTATCATTAGAGATGTGACAGTATCAGGCTCACGTACCCATAATGTCCCGGCCATCACGCGACTGTGTGTCTTAGGCCGACGTGATAGGAGCTATCACTGATTGATAGGTTTTAAATATATCGGGGTCGGCGGCCGTGCAACAGCGGCGCTATCTGCCAAGTGTGACCTCCTTAACCCTGGAGCGTCACCCTTATCGCTCCGAATGAGGACAAAGATCCTCGTGGGCAGCTCTCGCGGACAGTAAATAACGGCGGCATTAATTAATTGTAAATATTAAGTGGCGGCTATGATTTAAGTTTAAATTAATGATGCTATTTCTCACTATCAAGCTAAACAAGTAATTTCACTAGCATACAGCACCATTCAAACCGGAACACAAAAAATATTTGCACAGTACTGTTTGTCGACTGCAAGAGGAGCTGCTTTGGTACCTACTTAGATAAGGTCTCGATCTCCAGTAACGTAAGCCTAGCACCAGTAAACTATTATCTATCCTACTTCTGTTAAGTTATAAAAAAAATCATCTATTCCGTTTGACCTTTTGGTATAAGTCTACTTCTATCGGCCGAAGATAATGATTTATTTATTGAGTTTAATGCAACGCAGTAATGATACTATGAATATTGGAAGTTGGAAGCAATCAATGAGTTGGTTGGAGCGTTATAAAAAATAATTAAAACGCGAGCAGCTGATGCAATTTTTTATATATAATTAAATTAGCATGTCACGATTGCTAAAGATAATCGCGTTCAGTTTCAATTTGAACTCGTCCCGAGATACTAACGAAGCGGTGCGATCGTTTGCGGAGATAATGACGGTTATATCGCTAAAAGGAGCAAAACAAAGTTTAAAGTAAATAAAGGCCCGCGATGGTAACCGGTCTGTCGGTCTGCCGGTCTGCCGGTCTGCTGGTCTGCCGGCCGGCAAACTGTATGTTATAATCAACCCGCCGCTTTGATTTCGACGGGCGGTGGAAAAACAAAACAAGCATCGCCGAAGTAATTAACGATCAGCGGCCACATTGCTCACGGTCGTGGGTTCAATGCTAATTTTGTAATATTGAAATTTGATTAAACTTCCTTAAAAACCTTCAGTATTTTTTGATCTATAACAAAGCTATGACAAGCAATCGTCCAGAATTCCTAGCCTATCATATGAGGACGATCTGTACACAGCAATACTGTTATGGCAGCAAATTGACAACATAAGAAGGTAGTCAGTCATTTGGAAAGACCCTACCACCAACCATAACTCCACAATTTGTAGTTCCTAAATTCGAACCAGAGACGAATCGTGAAGTAAAAAGATTCACTGAAGACAAGAAACCAGATAAACATTTATCACACATATAATAGATTAATGGGTGTAACAGTTCCCACACAATAACTAACAGAACCAGGCTCATTCTTACTTGCTCGTGGTGCAACCAGCTAATTAACAAAGGCGGCTCTGGTTCCCCACAAACCCGTATTAGGCCATCCTGGTGAGAGATAGTGCAAATCACTGCATTATTGTCGGAGGCCTATGTCTAGCCGTGGACGTCTATTGACGTCTGACGATGAATAGATTAACTTTTCAGTTGACTGTTATATGGCTCCCTTTGCCCCGAGTCCCAGCAGAGGGGATGTTAAATGTTGCTTATGTATGTATCAAGTTCGTAGGATATGAACTGTTTTTTGCATACAAAAAAAGATCAACAAACATATGACGCACATGCGGAAAATATGCTTTGTTTTCGCTGCAAGAGTTATACATTGTTTTTGTTTTAATTAAAACGTTAACACGCAAAGTGGAACGGATTTATTGTTTGTATATTTTGTGTAACAATGGAGGACGAGGTATTTTATTGTTTTGAGAGCTCTTTGTGTTGAGTTCGGTTGTTTTGATTCAAGGTAACGCTGCTTGGTGATGTATAGTCAGTAAACAGTTTAATACCTGAAATAATATCGAGAATACCGTCACTTAAATGCTAGATTTGAAAGGCAATGGGCGGGACACAGCGCTCGAACTACTGACGGCATGGGATAGTAAAGAATAGCGGCCGCGTACCGGTAAAAGCAGTGGGCAAGCCCCTGACAAGAGAGAATTGATCGAGGATCGACGATCTGGTGAAGGTCGAAGGAAGTCGCTGGATGTGGGCAGCGCAGGACTGTTCGGCGCAAAAATCCTTGAGGCCTATGCTCAGCATTAGGCATCATCTAGCTGATAATGCTGGATTACTATAGACCTCAAAAGAAAAGTACGTTGGTTTTTAAATAAAATTAGAATCTGAATGTTACTTGGTTTATCTATCCAGAGGTCGGATAATGTTTTAAAATGATCTATAAGCGTTAACAAGAAAACATTGCAACAATATAATCATACTTTTAAACAAATACAGAACTGAGCTTTTCTTTAACTAATCCAATTGAATACATTGTGCGCAGCGGCAATCTAAACGATTCCACTTGTAAATACCTCGTTAAATGTTTTAACAAGAAATTAGTTCATTTCAAAGTCTAAAAGATATAAAATTAGTAGGTACCTTTTTGTGTAAACTTCCAAAAACGAGCCGCGAGAATTTGTAGGGACAAGATTTTTCGGAATTCTCGAATCCCAAATCAACGATTTCACTAATTAGTATGGACCCGAACAAAAACACGCATTTTAAAGGAAACACGACTTTTAAGAACTGGTTAATGTGTAAAACATCGACTGGTATAAATTCAAAGCATTTGTATGTAAAGTTCTTATGGTTGACGGGAACCATACCCTTTTTATTCGATCAAATGACTGGTAGTAAAGCTAAATTAACCTATGCTATCAAATGTACAGTTTTTTATTGAATTATCGTTGTATTGAAAAAGGTAAATGTGAGGAAGTAGCTTACGTTTCAGCTAAGTGGTGGAGGCAGCCGTGGCGGGCGTGGTGGGTCCGCCTCGGCGCTGGTAGCTCGCTGTAGCACCCGCCGCCGCGCCGCGACCTGCACATGTACCCTGTACCGACGCACTGCGCAGTGTTGCAGTAGCACCTCACACCCTCCACATCACCACCATCAGCTCTTGCATCTGAAAAAAATCAGAAAGATTTAGTTTATCACTTTATCGATTTTAGATACCATCAATAAAAAGAATAGCAGATCAGAATCGATTTTATTATCTACAAGCCAAGCCCCAGATTGAAGAAGTCACCTCACAATGGTGTTATTTATTAATATTATGTGCCCTGTTTTTCATTGATTTGTGTTGTAACCTGAATGTAAGTGTAACCCTTAATGGTTGATATGAAATTAGTATCATCAATATAAATGAATAAAAAAGTAGAGTCAAACAGATTTTTTTTAATAAATAGCTAGATGAGGAAAGACTGGGTTTTATGTCAAAAAAATATTTATTGCTTTCTAGCTCCAGCTGGAAAAGCAATAGCGGAGTTAGAATCATACGTCATAACTATCAAAGTTGCAAGAACACAAACATTAAATGACGTCACAAAGGTCAAGACAAAGCTTAGCTATCGCAACAGGGATAGCGTTCCACAACCAGTGAGTATATATTACATAAAGTAAAGCTTTTGATCGACTCGTAAACTATCGTGTAAAAGGTTACACAGTAATAAACGATGGTATCTGAAATTACGCGTTTTAACGACGCTACAAGCCCGCGAGATTTACTCGCTGCAGTTAAAATCGAATAAAATTTACTGTCCAGCAGGTTCCGCGGGGGGAATGTCGCAGTGAGAGCCGGCGGTTTCAGCCGCGGCGCCCGTCTACGCCATAAAATTTGATAGCGTTCAAAACCCGGCACGTGTTTAGACCTAGACGCTTATAAACTTGAGTACACCTAGCCGTAAACGCCCACGGCCGAGCCAAGTACGAATTAGAGCTGTTTGCTCGAACAATAACATCCTGCACTGCGAAACTAAAGGAAAGTACAGTAAGCAAACCCAACAGTTACTCGAGGTACCAAACACGATCAACATAGAAATTGATTACACGCCTAAGATCACAAAACTTTTCCATCTTTTGATAATACATTATGTTTAATACAGCATCTTGCTCCTATATTACAGATTCCAAAAAAGTACTCTAATAGTAATATTTTCGGTTCGTATACGGCGAGCGAGCCATCTATAAGCCGATGAACCGGTAAAAATAACATACAGCTGGCCGAAGCATCTTTTATATGAATAATGCCCACGTCATACACTACGGGCCCCCACATAAATATCGGGCCGGCGACCAGCCTCCGACCGCATTCAATGTAAATGCCCCGGCCGCAGACGATGAAACAAAACGAAATTAATTTCAGACGGACGCCGCTTTATTTGCTCACGGGGAAGCTCGGCCCGGACCCCCCTTGATGTACGGCATCTTTAAAATACCTTTCTCGTCCGCCCGATCGGCCCAATCATGCCCAATTTCCGAATCGCGAGTGAGCCATCCGATGGTCGACCATAAAAATTGTCGAATCGACAGAATTGATAGTTAAATTTTAAAGATATATTCGCGACCAGAAACATCAAGAGATAAGGTAAAAAGACAACGAACATTTCAAATTAAAAATTCTTTTGAACAAAGATGGAGTCCTCCGAAGAGACGGGAGGGCAGGAGCAATAAATAAATTATTAAGATTCCCAAAGAAATACCGTGCGGACATATTGCGAGCTTAATAGCCAACGCTAATGGCATTTCGGTGCAATCTGCCTGAATAAACAATTTTAAACCTTTGCTGAAGATTCTATTTCCACACCATCAACGGATGTAAAAGCTACATTCTAATCAACCATATTGTTTAGAAGTTAATTTATAGTAAAATCATCTAATCGTCATTCGGTCAGAATTTACTTTCTAAAAGAACTCATCGAATATTTACTCATTAGTTGCACAATTAGCGTTATCGAGCTATTATACAATATATACACTGCGTTGGATGGATGTCATTAAGTCGGCTTTACAATCAATTTCAAGTTAAAATGCCCGGCACGGACGGTGCACCAAAGGATCGGGAAAGTAAAAAATAAATAAACACAGCAGAGAAGAGGTCCCGGCGTTATTTGGAATTGATAAATGGCTCTCCGGAGGCCGGCGGGACGAGCACGGAGCGAGGTTAGAGAGGGACGGAGCGACTAATGAGCCGAGGATGCGTAAGTATGGGTTAAAACATTATAAGATAAAGTAAAGTGCTTCTTATCCTTTAAGTATTTTTTTGTTTTAGAGATTTATTATTATGCGCTCGGTTCGCTTGTTTGTTTGTTTTAGTTTAGATTTCTTTTTGTTTGCTCACGGCGCAAACGCCGCGGGCGCGTGGCTTCACGGATGTGTAAATCGTAAATTGAATTGCGATCTAAGGTAAGATTATCCAAAGTTATGATTATTTTTCATTGATCTCGTTGAGCTTGCACAACATGATTTAGTTTAAAGACGAAACTTTTAAGACATTTTTCTAAATTTCCAAAAAATTTTACGTTTATCATCAAACGAGATAATTAAATTTGCAGTTAATGAAAAAGGTACAAAGTTTAGATTAAACAGCAAATTTAATATCCTCAATAAATTTGTAATAAATACTAAGCTATCCATCGATTCCAAGTGTTTTCTGCTCTGGTTCTCATATGTTTCGTTACGAATACACGAAATGCTATTGTGATATTAGAGTCTTAAAAATTCCAGTTTTAAACTTCAGCCTTAAATCACATCGGAGACTATGCTATATAGAAAATTGTTGTCCGCTACAATAAAGATAGTACAAAAATCTTTACATTCTAATGTTTGTGCCTGTTGGGCTTAATAGATTGGCTACCTCAGTATTTCATAAGACATCATATCTATTTCAAAGTCACTTCCCCGTCGCAAATGTAATCGGATTACGAATTCAATTTAGATCAGTAGTGAGATAGCGTGAAATAGGTTTGCGTGGTGCGGTGTACGTCTCTGTGTGATTTTCTTTCAGTCGCAGTTGGCAAGTCTTTTAATAAGCAAATCAGAGTAATCCCGTATACGAATGAGCTATTTAAATGTAAATAACTTACATATTTCTTCATACGATCGAGTAATAAAATCAATAACTGAGCTCCAGTAAAAGCTTTTAAGAAAAGTGATTTTTATGTAAGCATTCCGTTTCAAATTGGATTTTTAAAGTTATGAATGAATTACAATAATAATACTTTCATTATTGTAAATTCGGAGTACTTTTTATGTCTGCATTTTGTAAAAATTTTTGAAATTTTTCCCACATAAACCGCAATATAATTTCTATCAAGGTGTGTGTATTTTTAACAATTTATTGCCAATTTCATTTCATCTGCCAGTTTTATAAGAATGTTAAAAGCGGCTTAGGCCACGTGTATGTAATCAAACATGGCCGCTACGAATGTCGGAACTGGCATCGGTATTATAGTCGGCTAGGTGAGGTTGCGACAGAGGCTTTCTCTTCGCGTTCACACGCTGTCGGGTCCGTTTTATCTGGTACTTTATTACGCTAATCAAGTTTGTGGCGCGCGCCGGGGCCGGTTGCGTTACGCAGCGAACTGGCGTCTCCTACTGGCGGAAGAGCAAGGTTGCTTCGCGGCCTTGTTCAACTTCTGTTATTTGTGTGCGCTAAACTCAATTTCAACTCTTCCGTATTTATACTTAATTTCACTTTATGTCCCGAGAAATTTCTTTTAGATTGATCCCCATTACGACCCTTAGAATACATCTTCCTTTACCATTAATTGGAGACGTAATCAAACAATGACCTATATAATATAAAAAAGATAATGTATCAACATCAACAAAATATAATTCAAGACCGTTTGTAGTAAACAAAACAAATTGTTTTATGGTGGATATAATTTTTCAATATCAATAACATGGAATGGCAACAGATAAGCTAATACAGATACAGTTTTGAATAGTCTTTTCCCATCTAAGGAATATTTAGAAGTTCTCTAAAAGGATCTTAAGCAAATCCGTAGTTGCTAATTTATAGCAGCCGCTTTTACATACACCAGACGTCTCATCCCTCTAATTGCGCTCTCTGAATTATCTTCCGCGATGTGTGTCCTCGCCGGTGCGTAATTATCCATCGCGGCGCCGGCAATCTCGCCGTGCCGCTGGCAATTTCCATCGGAATGCGATCCAAAGGGGTCTGACTATAGGTCGGCCGGCTATCGCGCTATGGGATCGTTTGCAACAGCCCGCTAACAAATCGTTGCGATCTACACCAAAAGATATTAGATTCGATTCCGCCGTTCCGAGACATCGCATACGAACAATCGCGCCATTACTAACGTCTAAGAACTTGTAATTAGCGCGGCGTTTCAAAGAGATCTCTTGTGCGGGTAAGTTCCCTATTGAAGCTGCATTCGTTTATCAGATGGAGGTTATTAATGTATTAACCTATGTTGTTTTACTGTCGTATAGTTGTATCAATTTGAAACGAACTGGAATTTTATTCTTCGGTAAAGTCATTCAATAATTACCATCGTTCCCAGTGACTGATTTTATAGCTGTTTGTCTCATGTTTCAAGGAATCAGTGATAAAATTTGTATCTACTATAGTTTATCTTTGTTAAATTACCACACTTTATATTCATACTTTTTAAGTAGATGAGCTTAACGTTACCTGATATCTAGATGGATGGATAAGTGTTTTATTAGTGTACGTCTACTGATCCGCATGTTATCATATCAATAAGGTCTAAATTGTGGACTGTTGAGCAAGCATACAGTAGAGCGTGAATTCATAATGATCCTTATATAAGTTAGTTTAAGGTTTAAATTATATTATGTAGCAGACACATCGCTAATTGTATATGCTGTGCACGTCCATCGTCGGGGTTACCGAGGCGCTTTCACGCCCGACGAATATTTAAATAATGAAAAGCGTACGACGAACTTCTAAAAGTGCGAAAAGATACGCAAATGGACACACTGGTACAATAGCTGAGGTGTCAGGCATTCATACATATGCAGATTACAGTACAAACCTACTTAAACCCTACCATGAAAGATACGACAAAATGAAGGGACGAGCAAAACATATAATAGGAGTTAGCCGATTGACGAATGAGACTTTAGGACACACCACAAACAGTACCATAATTTTATGTAGCACCAGTAATTGGAGCTATGCTCGTAAATATGTGTGATATGAGAGACTAGTCACAGGTACAATATTCACAATACTTGGATATCTAAGTAATACTTTTGACTTATTTCATTCATTTACTAGTAACTTTACCATCGCTCCAGCTTGTGTCAGTATCTCACGTTTATTTGCAGAATAGATCTTTACTTATACTTTGTTGTGTATTTAACTATCTATTAAACTTTGAGATTTTTTCTTTTATGTTCGTTCCCCTCCAATTTGGATATAAATTTTTACTCTCTCTTTATTCTATTATTTTTTTACTTTCTTTTCCGTTTTTTCCTTACTTCACCATCTATCTTTCATATCATCTTTTCCTCATCCTTCACACTTCTCATCCTCATTCCTTCACAATATTTTATTAGCACTTAATATTTCTCACATACATCTACCAAGTTTCTTTCGCTGTTTTTTTACATATTTTGGTTTGCTTAAGACTACATTATAATATTTTCTTCATACTAGTACTTTGCGTAAACTTGCAGATCACATATGCATATGTTTATATCCGTTACCTTATTTTACTTCTTCGTCTTCCGACTGACAACTAATGATATATTTAATGAATTATACCAAAATAAACATTGCCATGATTGACGAGAGACTGATAATGTCCCGGCGATATTTACAAGAATACCACCTGTCAATACTCCATTGCATGGTTGTTAAAGTACAATGCCGACTACCTGAGCGCAACGAACGATACATTTTTTTATCTCGATTATTCGATAAAGTGGAACCGAATAGGCGGCGATTATCGATAACCCATTCGATTGTGTGGGCGACGGGTCCGTCACGTCCACAATGGCCCTTGTTTGGGAGTAACGGAGCGTTCGAATCATAATTCATACAACTCAACAGTTGATCGCGTGCTCCTTAATGTTTGATGCGTGCTCAAGTTTTTTTTAGCGCTAAAATAAGATCTTTATTTTCTTTGTAAAACATAGCGTCTCTAAAAATCAACTAACATGGATCAATTAATATGGTATATTAACAATAATTGCCAGACCCCCAGTGGGAGGTCTGGCAATTATTGTTGATGTTGATAGAAGACGACGTAAAAAGAGTCGTAGGAAGTCATTGGATTTAAACAGCACAAGATCGTATTATGTGGAATACATTACAAGTACCTACGTCCAGCTGTGAAGGAATATCTATTAGTTAAAATGATGATAGTAATCAACAATAAAAAATATGATATACTTTTGCAAACCACTCCTAAAATTTAGTAAAACTAAATTTTGCGTATTTCAACGAGTTTATTTATATGAACTGAAAATTTCTATTCACTATATGATTAAAACAGATTTGTCACCATCATCAGCCAAAAGACTACTAATTCTGAAAGTTAACCTCCCAATGATTAATTTGTACAAATAAATAATATTTCATACTTTTTTCCCAATTATTTAGATGCTATTAAGTTTATTGACAACTGAGATAGCTTCATCGAACTAAGCATTTGCGGTTTTTAAAGCTAAATTTAAGTACCATTAACAAGAATTTACTTTACTTTATGAGATCATGAGTTGATTATTATATAAAAAACCATAACGAGCATAAGCCTGATCTTAACAATGTGGTGATACTTAAGATGGCATATACTTCACCACATTATGGGCAACGACTTGTGACATAAGGTATTAAATCTTGTACATCTTGACGGCATTACCAGACGTTGGGGAGGTATCTATCGTGGTGGTCTCCAACATGAGTGAGATATGAATTAAAGCAATGTTGTAAGTCAAACTTTAGTTGTTCCAAAATATCATAGATACGTTGTAGTGTTTCCGTTATAGTTTATTGTGTCAATATTGTCGGAATGGGATAGTGTCAGCGCGTCTCACTTGCGCAGGTGTCAACGCGCGGCGCACGCGCAGCCCGACTCCGTCACAACCGTGCCCGAGCGGTGTTTACCACATGAATTATCGCTCTGTTGTATTGACACCTTTAATAAATGACACATCGAACTAGTGCATTGATACCTTTATATTGCGCCAGTGTGTATTGGCTGTAAAGTGTAAACTTAATGAAGTCGTGATAGATCAGTTTGTCAGACGGCCGTTACGTCTTGAAGCCGTGCATTCGATACAACTGAGCTTGAGTTTCCGTAAAGAGAAACTTGAGGAAACCGATATGGTCTAATAACAATATATTTAGTGAACATATTACGTGCACTAACCCTCACTTGACTAACGTATGAACAGCCTTACATATTTCCTGTGAAAAAAGGCCCTAAATTCCAGCAGTGGAAACATTAAGATAGCTACTTATTTGTTTTGTATCTAGACTCAACAAAACTTATTTGTCTAAGTTTTAAAACTAAACTCTAACTAGTTTGATCCTTGGTCAACAGGTAGTAAGGTTGATTGGTACTAATCTTTTTTAAAACTTGGCAACAACAGCATTACTGTGTTCCAGACTATCAACAGCATAAGAGCCAGCTCATGGCGAGCCATGTTTCATCACCTTTGACTTATGAAATTGAGGACAATTCTTAAGCAATTGTTAATAATAAACTAGCAATATCAAACTCCTCAATTACTAACTTTTCCTGTAAAAGAAATAAAGTATTTTTTGTTTCCTTTAAAAAAACGTTAACAAATCAAAAGGTATTAAAAGAAATACTGAATAAATAATGTATGTAGAAAAAATATATCGAATTTCTTCACACTTACGATGGGATAAGAATGTCCAATATTGGTGTTAAGTTTTATTACACTTATTGATTTTAAACCAAAAACCCAATTGGTTATTTCGTAATCGACCACATACTTCGCTTACAGCCGTGATCTTATTACACGGTCAATATCCCATCCTATACTTATATGGTACAAGTAAAGAAAGGTTGCCCTATTTACAACTTCCTAGAATGAAATGAGATATTGTAAAGCGTAGACTGAAGTATGAAAGGCGATGCATGAATAAGAATAAAGAATGTACATAAAAAGTCGCGAAGTAAAAGAAAATGGACAATAGATAAAATAAACACTCAACGTAACTGTGAAAGAGCGATTAAAAAAAAAACCTACGACGTCAAAAGTCCTACTATTTTTTTTAATAGGATCCATAGAAGAAATCCTTAAGCATCTTCTTTCCCTTCTTTCTTTACAATGCAAATCCAGTAAAGTACTGACATATATAAAATGTTGGAGGAAAATATTTCAGCGTCCAAAGCTATGTTTTCCAACATTCTTGGTCCCATGTCGCACTTTTGAGTAAATTTATTTCCTATTTCCCTCTCGGACTTTATGATTATTATCCAATGCCCCCCAAAAGCAAAAAATAAACAATGCAATTATTTTAATACTTAATTTTTTAAAGTTTCATATTGCCTCTTGAAATAAAATAAATGCCCCTTTGCGAAATCCTGCCTTGGGAAACACTGGTCTAGAGATCTTAATATGTATACATAAATAGGTATGCTATTTGATACATGACTTAGAGCATGTGATATTAGTTGGTGTTATACTAAAGCACATAAATTGAAAAATTCATTAGTGCAGGCCGTATTAGAACCAGGTACCTTTGGAATGGGAGGTCGGCGTTCAAAATTAACGGCACTAGTTAGCTTAGCACCTAGGTATGGTTAGTTAGTACTATGGTAGTCATTACTTTCTGGTTTTTATAAGAAACATTCTAGACGTTAAAATTTGGAATTAAAAACAGATTTTTTTGTATCCGTTTCGTGGTACAGTTACCGGTGTGGATAGACGATTCATCAAGTCACTATTAGTGATTGGAAATGGAATGCACTTAGAATTTCTCTCGATGCGAGACGCGGGGAGAGGAGCCGAGGAATGCGGCCACGTTCAGCTCTGACGCGCGGAATTCCTCGCCTGTACTAACACAAATTCACGTTACCATTGGTGTTATTCGTACAAGTACTCTTAGCACTATATACTGTGACGGAGAAATTTCTCATCGTCATCATTAATTCAGTTTTATGTATTTTATAACAAAACCTTATATACAACAAACAACGCAAATTAGCCTAGTGGTTTCAAAGCCGACCTTCCACTCCGCAGGTATCGTGTTCGAATCCAGCCTGCACTAATGAATTTTTCAATTTATGTGCTGTTAGTATAACACCAACTTATTTTATTTTTATTTATAAACTTTATTTGCACACATAGAGGTACAAAAAGGCGGACTTATTGCAATAAGCATTCTCTCCTAGTCTACCTTAGGATTGAGCAGAGAACTTAAGTAGAGCTGCAGCAGCGTGTTAAAAACTAACATAGGAGTTAATGAATTTTGGTATAGTTTGATGTTATTCTATTATAAGTTGGTGCATACAAACATAATAAGGACATGAACTGAGAGAAAGGTCAATAATTAAATAAAATATACATACATTGAAAATAAATACATACATACATAGTAATGATAGCTGACATGGACTCCACGAATGAAAGAAGGGATATATTATAATTTGGTGTAATATATGTAACTTATATGACGTGCTTTGACAGTGAAGGAGAAAATCGTGAGGAAACCTACGTATCTATGTGATGATCCGTGGTCGGATTAGTATGTGAAATGGAGAAGGCAATGGCAACACCACTCCATTATAACTGCTAAGTAAGTCGTCGTGTGTTTCACTATACATGATGATCACGACCCTCAGTCATAACGAAGTACGACTTAGAAGAAGATACACAACATTTCAAGAACTACAAATTATTAAGTTGTGAAACAACAGAAGAGATATTTGGTTATATTCTTGGATATAATTTGTACTATCGTGTAGTAATGTTTTATTATAGATATCAATCAATAAATCATCATACAAATTATTTATGTGCAAGTGAGAAATAAGTGACATATAGAAGTATAAGTACAAATTTCTTTAAGCAATACTTGAACTACTTTTAGCAAGTTGTCGAAATCATCGAGTAACATCATTACTATCTGCCCCTTCTAATTTAAAGTTTTCCACAAATATAGGAACAAATCTAAATATTTCAAAATATGTTTCATAACAGTGATTTATTTATGAGACGATCTTGCGAAACGAGAAAGGCGTTCACCTGATGATAAGTGGTATCATCATCATCAACAACCTGCGGCAGTCTACTGCTAGACTTAGGCTTCTTTCTACACTAGTAATTGATATGCTTACCCATAACAACGTGATGGTGATTAAGATTGTATACACACCACATTGCTCTTCTCGCCTTAAGACTTAAGATGACAAGTCGTATTACCTCAGTAGTTTCACTAGCATACAACACCCTTCAAACTATAACACAGTAATGAATAAATGATCTTGATTCGAATTTAGTGAAACAAGGCTCCGGTTCCTGGTAAAGGTATTAATAAGGTAGTTTTAAGTATAATGTAATGAAATTCGTATGTAATATTCATTAAAGTCTAGAGTTGGTTCTGGTGTACATTATCTGATTAGTTCCAGGTTCGAACTTGGCAGGAGTCGACTATTAAATGGAAAGCCGGGTCCGCGGCGCAATCAAAGCCTTCCGATGCGATACGCAATCTGCTGTGTATTTATGCAAAGGTTTACTAGTCAGGAAGCAGCCGGTGTGGGTGTTCCTAATGATATATATATCATCATCAGTTCACGTTATATCCATATTTAAACAACAATGTCTGTGTGTTCGTCACAATTTTCAATCTTGAGAACTACAAGGGGTAGGAGCTGGTGCTGAAATGTCATACAGACAGATCTCGCTCAGATAAGATCAGAGCCGTTGGAATTTTGTTGGTATGTGGTCGGGTTCCTGAGTTGTTGGTGCCCAAAGTTTCAGAATTTTGTATGGGCCACTTGTGTATGTATTATTTATAACTATTATTACTTAGTTTATCAATTAATTTATAAGAAATGAAAGTTATGATTTCATATGTCCTTTTAGCGGGGTTCCTTCACAGTTTAATCAGATACTACTTCCCATTTTTTATAGTATTAATAAATTAGCTATAAAAATATCTTTTCTCTAGGTATATTAAAGTATGTGTTTATATTTAACAACTACATGGTACTATTATCATGCCAAAGTGATAAGGTTAGACGATTAAGTTAGTTAATACTTTATAAAGGATGATGGACTATTTGGATTTTATCACGATGTGATAAATAAAAATTATATTACGGAACCAAATAGATTTAATAACATGAATATATACACAAAAGCTGGTAATTAATTAAGCACCACACTAACGACCGTACAAAGCTGCATCGCGTTAAGTAATCAATTAAATTGTATGGAAAGTAGAAACCGTGAGGGCATCGCATACATTAATATGATAGTGCGATTCGATTAACGTTTCAATAACGTATGCGGTATAAATTAATACGCATTATACGTTATAAGGTATCGTGTGCATTTAATGAGTCCAATTACAATATTTGTGGATACCTATGTTATTTATTAGCGGATTAGAAAATGCCCAGCAACGTTTTCGCTGTTGGTATGAGTTACGGATGAAATTCTACTTTGTAGCTTAAGTAATAAGCGTTATAAAGAAGTGGAGTCATAAGTGCATCGACCCGCGGTCGGTGGCCAAC
The DNA here is from genome assembly GCA_018246255.1 of Pachliopta kotzebuea. Classification (NCBI taxonomy): domain Eukaryota; kingdom Metazoa; phylum Arthropoda; class Insecta; order Lepidoptera; family Papilionidae; genus Pachliopta; species Pachliopta kotzebuea. The sequence goes on from DWLS01000823.1 coordinate 19,053, forward strand.
GGCGATAGTGTTTGGAAACTTGTTATTTAAATACGAAACATTTTTATTGGTAGAACGGTTTAATATTTCTGTTCCGATATAAACCATCAGTTTCTAACTCAATTACCATAACGGTGTTCAGGACGTACGTAATTTCGTATGTTTATAAATTCAGCATAAATGAATTACATAAATAAACATTTCTTGGTATATTTTCATATGAATATCTTTTGTCAGTCCAAAGTTAGACGTTACTAGATGTTTCCCATTCAACTTTTATGTAAATCGTTTCAAATCAATGAAAACATTTCGTCGTATATATCTAAAAGGTCATGGGAGTCCGATATCGGAGCTCTTAGATAACTCTCGTATGAAACCCGTTAAGAATTATCGAGGTAATAAAGCTATTTAACTTTCCGATAAAAAGCTTTCGAGGCGGGGAGTTTAATTAAGGCGAATTATTAGAAAAAAAAGGTTAAAACTTGAATACAAACGCACGCTGGTGTTAGTTTTTACGTGTTACGTGAAGTTAATTGTGTGAATTAGCGATGAAATATGTTAAAGGAATTATTCAGTGCGCTGGGGGAAAGCGGCGCCAGTGTTTCTAAGTATTTACGGCACAATGGAGCGGAAAATGCGTGCAACAGACTAACACGGATATTTCGTTTTAATGATTACTAACTTCAATCATAAATGTCTGTAAGAAAGTTGATTATATCGAATACAATATCTACAGTTTAATCTACTCACCACATTTAATACAGGACGTCCTATAAGATATAAGAAGGACGGAAGTGGGTAGATGCGTAAAACTGAAACTACATTTGGTGGAAGACATTGAGGAAGGCCTATATCTAGCAATAGATTAAAAAAGGTTGATAATGATGATGATGAATCCACATACAAAAATCAATCCTTTTTTAAGTACAATAGTGCTGATGTTTAACCTCAATTTCATACGGTTTTGATGAATAATGAAGTTGTGGGTGGAGAAGTAATTCAGCCAGAATTCTCTGGCTGTTTATTTACAGACGATTTATTCTTTTTTTTTTCCCTCTTTTTCTTTTTTCCCTAACTTGTCTATCCTTTCATTTTACATTTCCTTCTTTCACTCTTTCAATATATCCTTATCATTTGTGATCTTTCTAGCATCGCTTATGATTTGCAATATGAGTAACTTGCAATCAGATTCTATAGACCCTTTTCAACCAAACTTGATCATCAGTCGATAGATGCCTACACGAGAACATAAGCCTTTCTCAATGATTACTATATCGATAAGTTTCTTATAGTGGCTCCAAAAAACACTACATTATTATAAAGCCACGAATTAGGGTTCTTAGTTAAAAGGACGATTAGTTATAGAGCCTTTGAGTGTAGTAGGATGTTATTAAATTACGACTAATATTATATTATATAAATTTTTCTCTATATAATAATCTAAACTTTTGGCAACGGTAAATTTGCTTACAAATTAATGTAACGATCTTTGATCTTATAAAAATACTTGCAATTTTTTTTATTTTATAATCATTTTGTGCAATTTTAGTGAGTTTTAAAACTTATTTAGTTAAGCACAAAGTGATTTCCAGAATAACTTTAATAGCTACTCACCTATTGCCATACAATATTGAAATATTAAACAATAAGTACCAATGTAATGATATATATATATGTATGTATGTATATTTCTGTGTATATAATAGCAAGTGCTTAAAGTATCCTAAGCAAACGTTAAGTGTGAAAATCAGGACCACGTATTTCTTAGGAGTACACGATTAGTATCTTAGATCGCTATTCAAAGGACCAGTTGATTGGTTTCACTTAATTGGCGTAAGTTTTTTTTTTTAACTCTGTTTGAGCGATGCAATTCTTTTAACCAGGTCGCCTTCTGTATCTCTTCTTAGTATTTTTCGCATCAGACGCTCAGTACCCAATTTTTTTTTATTACATGTAACCATTCTCTGCAGCACAATACTATTTCGCACGCGCAACATTGTTGCTAGTTTCTATCGCACCTGCGGTAAGTTATAGAACGGTAACGAACGGTAAATAAATTACTAGTTCGTTTTACAGAAAGTATACGATCTTAACAATGGTAAGCGGACGATGTACTGCTAAACAAATTCCAGCTCGTTAAGCGTTTACAAGACAAGATGTTGTGTACACACACTGAGTAGTAAGCGGCGCGGTAAACACACCGGCGCGTAACTAAGGCACCAGCCGCAACACAAACGCACCCACACTCATTTACAACAAATATTTGAACCATTACCAATACCAAGGCATAAGCTGAAGCGATAAACATTTAATATTATAATATAATAACTAGTTGTTGCTCGGTGAATTCGCAACTAAAAAGCTCAAAAATAATATAAAATTAAAATAATCATAACGTTGTTACCATAGCTGTCTATATACATAAGCGACGCCTGAAAGATGACAAAAGATAAGGATATATTGAAAGAGTGAAAGAAGGAAATGTAGAATGTAAGGATAGACAAGTTAAGGAAAAAAGAAAAAAGAGAGAAAAGAAAGAAAGAATAATAAATAAATAGAAACACAGGACCCCTACCCACAACACGAATGAGAACACTACAAAACATAAATAACTATATACATAGCATATGTCAGCCACCAACTTGGCATAGTGTTTCCCATTCTGAACGGACGCACACCAAAGGGAAGATATTAGTAGGGTATACTGATAGGTCTCTATTATTGGAGTTTGTCTAAGTACATACCACTGCAGCACCTTTTCCAACCAAGAAACAGTACTGTGTTACAGTTTGAAGAGTGCTGTGAGTTAGTGAAATTACTGGGGTAACGAGACTTAATATAATGTCTCAAGGCGATGATTGTGATGTGGTGCTGTGTATACCATCTTAACGAGCGTGCTCGTTGAATAAAAGAAATATTTCGGAATGGGTACTCGTTAATGAATTGCACCGGTGGCAGAGATGCTGGTTGGAAACTGTAGGAGCAAAGAGAGCCGCTGTGTGGCCCCTCGCCGCGGGATGCCAACCGCCCCTAAACATTCCTACCTCCACGGACCACCGCACGGTCTCCGGGTCCCGGCTCCAACGTTTAGTTTCAATTAATAACGTGCGCTCATTAAAGAAAAAACTTCACTAATCGAATTCGTGTCGTACATTCTGAAACTCAACGGCAGTATAACAATCTCGAATTACTATCGATTTCCTTGATTACGGATAATTAACATTATAATTTTAGTTTTAGTATCGATTCTAAATAACTGTCGTATATTTCAGGTAACATAGTATGGTAAATATATACTACAGGTGACTTGGAAGTAAGGCTGTTGTTGAAGAAATAATAAGTGTAATGATTTATTTAAAATATTAAATAGATTAGTTTTCGGTAGTAGGTCTAGTTTCAGAGTAGCCCTGTAGTCTCGGGCTATCAAGAATAGGATTAAGGTAAGCCCTGCTTGTCGGAGAAGGTGACTGAAAAAGTTTTTGGGTTCACAGGCTTAGAGGGTGGTGGCCCTTTCTGCCTATTGAGTCTGGATCGGACGACAAGTAAGAAGTGGTCTCGTATTTTGCAGTAGCATATTGTTTATGCTGAGGAGGTCAACAGTTCACCCCGGGATCTGCTTAGCAGTGCAGGGAGGCACCGGTAAGTTACGTAGGAGATCCTTGGATTTTCCGCATTGCACTGAGGATGACCACCGAGGGAGTTTTAGTGGGTATAAATCCAACTTAACCCTGATTTCTCTCCCAAGAAGCAGGGTCTCTTGCGAAGATTTCCCCCGCAACAAATGCGAAGGTTTTCCCAAGGAGCTACAGAATGGAGTTCTTCAATAAAAGGCGAGAAAAGGTTATACTGGTGTCGACAACGCGTCAGTGGTGCCCCTGTTCAGGCGTCTAGAGGCTATAGTAAATGCTTACCATCAGGCAGGCCGTATGCTTGTTTGCCAACTTTGTGGTATAAAAAAAGTTTAATTTGTTGTTTCGGTTTAAAGACAAAAATGTAAATGATATTTTTTTTTGTACACCACATTGCACTCATCGCTTTGAGATGACTCCCCTTTTCTCTTCCCTCTTATATCTTTCTCTCCACCTTCCTTCTCCTCCATATTCGAGCTTCTATCTCCTATCATATTCTATGGGCTTTCTCTTCTCCTCTATATCTTTCTTATATATTCGCGGCCATAATTGTGACCGAGAGCGTCGATTTCACCATCCCAAAAAAAAATCTTGAAACATATAGTGTTAAGTCTCGTCATCCCAGTAATTTCACTAGCATACAGAACCCTTTAAACCGGAAAACAGTAATGTTTGCATATTGCTATATGGTGGTAGAAATAGGAGCTGCGGTGGTACCTACCTAGGTAGTCTCTGGCAAGAGACCTACTAACAGTATGTTACTGTACTATTTTATTATTGTGAGCAATAGAATTTATCTATCTATGTTTTTATATAACCTGAAAATCTACATATGCATTTAAATATGTATATCTTGCTCCTTGCTTCATTAGTAGCTTACTTCTTATACCTACAATCTCCATATTGTCTTTTGCTTATAGTTATTTACTATTTGTGTTATCTGTTCATTTACACTTATTTTCTATACCCTGTATTCAATTTATTAATGTACTTAATTTACATATTTTTTTTGCAGTCTTTACTAGCCGTAAATGTATATTTTACAAATCTATTCCTATTTGGTAGGTAACCTATGCTATGCAACCCATACACAAATGTGTATTAATGAACATGTTCAAGTCTGTATAATTCTTTATTCTAATTATGTGAAAATGGAGAATATAAAGAAAGAATTGAAACCATAAACGGTGCGAGATTTGAATATGCTAATCGTTTCGATGAGATGCAAACATTGCAGGAGCAAAACGATTTTAGATGAAGTGTTTTGCATGTCGTCTGACGGCTGCGGATGGATTTTTATGGAAACCCAGAAAAAAGTTGTTACATTTAGTAGAACTGCATACGAAAAACGCTAATGTGTTGGAATGCCACCACCATCTAGTCTCCTTTACAAGTTCTCTAACCATATACAAATAGAGAGTTCGCATGTAAACCTGAACACGCTCCGCTGGAATGTTTTCACGTAACAATGCCGAGGATATCCTTACCGGAGCCGCGGAACATTTATTTGCATGGCGATTCTAGTTACACGTAATTATTGTCAACAATCATCATAGGAATAGTTATACGGAAAGCTACACTTTTTATTTTCAATTGAATTACGAGTTATCAAAAAAAGAAAGTGCTTCTAGGTATTTAACACTAAAACGTTTACAGAGCTTGTTACAATTGCAATAGAAATTATAAAAGCTTCAACTGCTTAAAGTATATGTTTATCAGCCGATAGACGTCCACTCCCAAATCTCGGCGGGTTTAGGACGTCTCCAACTTTGCCGGCTTAATATTGATTGGGATGGAACCAGAGCTTCGTTTGTTGATTAGCAGGGTGCACCAGAAGCAGGTAAGGTTGGCTTGGGTCCTATTAGTTACTCCGAGGAGTACAATGGCTGGACATTGTCTCCGGTTATTGTATATTATACGCGCGGGATTTGGTGGTTGCAAAACTGGTCTCCGAGACATGCTTTCCCAGCATAGGGTTAGGGAGGCTGTAGGTATGTTCTGAACGGAGATCTTGTGACCTCTCCGAAAGCAGGAGACGACCACTGTGGGAGTTTAGTGGGTGAAAACCTCCATATAACCATAACTACCCCTCAGAAGGCAAGGTATCTTTCGATAATTTCCTCCTTGTTAAAAAAAGGGTCTTATTTGTCGTGTGGGACCCCTTCCACCCCCACCTACTTAAAGTATATTAGTTTTGATTGATATACTATTAATACATGAATGAAATTTTAACTGTAAAGTATTAGTATATCGATTTATTGAAGTCGGATCGAATTAATACAAGTTTATCTAAATGCTTGGAGCATCAGATACGAGATACAGATGACATTTTAAGATAAAAATCGGAGGCTGCGTTTGGTCTTAATAAGGTAATGAAATTGTGAATAAAATTCCTTGGTGAGCGCAACAAAGTTTTTCGAATTTCTTAAAGTAGAAATTACATTTTTTTTACATAGATAATATTGTTAGACATGTATGATCTGCCATTTTATGAGTATAACTGTATCCGTTTTAAGTTAACTGGTGAATTTGAAAGTAAAATATTCAAATAACTTCTTCAAATGAACAGGTTCAAGTATTTCGATACATTGGATAGTTTTGAATGAAATGAAAGGCGCGGGAAAAAAATGTTTATCTGCTTGGAATTTATCAATAGCCCACGGACGCCTTCTACTGGAGATTTGCGCAGAATTTATAATGAAAAATAATAGTATATCATAATTTAATAAATATTGTAGGTTTATAAAATCAAATGTACATATATTGATAATTTATTGCATATTAAAGCCGTAAAACAATGATTCAAGTAATCGTAAGTGAAACGCACAACAAAGTAATAATTAGGATGATAAACACGAGATCACATACTTGCCTTCAGATATAAGTTTTTGTTTATTTATTCAGAAAACGAAAAGCGTACACAATATAAATATATTTTTATGAATATAATAACAGAAAGCTAATAAGGTTTCCATATATAAGTTAATAATATGTCGGTATGCGCAGATAAAATATACACAAACATTTTTGATTTCAATTAGTAAAAAACTACAAACATAGAAAGTAAATAGGGTAAAAAAGAAAAAAAGTAAATGAAACTAAATGTGGAAATATAACGAAAAGTAAATAGCATTGTGTTTAGTCTTTAGTCGGTAGTATTTGGTAGTTAGTTAGTCTTCAGTCCTTTCAATAATAGCTCTTGTAATGTTTCTTATTCAGATAATTCTCTTTTGCCATTGATCAGTGTGAGCCAAGGCTTGCATGAATTTTCTTTATTCATTCCTTTGTTTTCTACAATCCTTTTATCCTATTTCCTTCTCTTACTCTTTCAATCTTCCATTAATCTTCTCTCATTTATTTCTTTATCGACAAATTGTTGGGTAGGTGTGAAATAAGTTCAACAGTTTTTGTCAACTCCCAATTACAAATATTATTTAAAAATATTGTCGCGACGTCATCTATCGATGAGTAAAAAAAAATGACGTTGGCAGACGTCAGAAAAAATGGTTGGTGA
>DWLS01000824.1:0-26168 GCA_018246255.1 Pachliopta kotzebuea
TTTGTCGAACATTTAAAATTATTATCATAAACTATTTTACGCAGTTTGTTGTTTCAAGTTGTAAGTAAATAATATTTGAGCTTATTTTTTTCTTTGTGTGCCGCCAAATTTTGAAATTGTTAAAAGTGTGCCGCAACCAAAAAAAAAGGTTCAGAATCACTGCACTAGGTTATCTCGACCTGCATAAACAACAATTTATTACCAAAATAATATTTCTCAGTCAAAAATTTGTATACACTTTCGTGATGAAAGATATTAAAAAAAAGGCATGTTTGTGTTTCTGGATTGTAAACATTTTCAATATTTCTGCTCGGTACACGGATGTCAGTCGAAATCCATAGAGAAAATTCTCGTTTCATAGAAATATTATTGTAAAAATTGATATTTCTCATATTGCGCTCAACACCTTGAGAAGTAAGATTATAACATAAACAATATGCGACTGGATATATAGGTCGTTGTTTGAAGTTTGTATTGAACGGAGTCTGGTTGGTACTAAACAAGGTTGGAGTATATTAAAGCACTTGAAAGCAGCTGAAGTGTCCTCAGAGGCTTCGTGATGCACTCGAGTCGATTACATGTCGAGAGTCCTGATACATCACGGAATATGAAGTGTGATATACAAAGGTGTCTCATCAGATAAAACATAGATTAAAGATTATTAGTTTTAAATACTTATTCATTCTTCTAAGTCGTATTTCCTCATGACTAAAAGTCGTCGTCATCATGTGTAGTGAACTATACGACGACTTCCTTGGCAATTATAATGTAGTGGTGTTGCCATTGCCTTCTCCATTCCACATACTAGTCCGACCACGGATGGTCATCACATAGATATGTACATTTCCTCACGATGTTCACCTTCACCGTCAGCGGACGTGATATAAGTTGGTGTTATGCTAACTGTACATAAATTTAAAAATTCATAGGTGTAGGTTAGATTCGAATCTGTTACCGTCAGAGTGGAAGGCTGGCGTTCAACCATTAGACTATCACTACTTAACTCATTACTGTCGATAAATATCTGATACCGGAGACCGTCTAGGTAGGTACTACTGCAACTCCTATTTCTACTGCCGAATATAATTCAATCATTACTGTGTTGTAGTTCGAAGGGGGCTGTAAGCTAGTGAAATTACTAGGCACACTAGACTTAACATCTTATGTCTGAAAGCGACAAGCGCAATGTAGTGTTGTGTATACGATTTTAACAAGCGCCGTGTTATGGGCAAGCGTATCAATTACCACGAGTATTTTTTGTCTTGTCGCTTAGTCGAATAACTTAGTCGAATACTGTAAGGTCTAGATCTTCGTTCGTACTAGAAAGAAATATCACATTTGCCTTTATAATTTTAATTAGATTTAAATTGAATTCATTTCACTATAACCTCGCAGGTGGTGCGAAATCTAAAATTCAAATTGGATACAAAATTACTTAATTCAAATTAAGTTCGGACTATATCAAATTTTAAAATCTTAATAAGGTAATACTTAATAATACAGATCTGTCTTTGCTCTGTATATTGATTGATTAGAATAAATAAAAGGTTTAGTTAGAAATAAGTTTATAAACTATTGTCTGAAGATATACTATAGTAAACAATAGGAATAAGTACAATAAATATGACTGTATACACATATGTGTATACAGTCATATTTATTGTACTTATCCGACCACGGATGGTCATCACATAGATATGTACATTTCCTCACGATGTTCACCTTCACCGTCAGCGGACGTGATATAAGTTGGTGTTATGCTAACTGTACATAAATTTAAAAATTCATAGGTGTAGGTTAGATTCGAATCTGTTACCGTCAGAGTGGAAGGCTGGCGTTCAACCATTAGACTATCACTACTTAACTCATTACTGTCGATAAATATCTGATACCGGAGACCGTCTAGGTAGGTACTACTGCAACTCCTATTTCTACTGCCGAATATAATTCAATCATTACTGTGTTGTAGTTCGAAGGGGGCTGTAAGCTAGTGAAATTACTAGGCACACTAGACTTAACATCTTATGTCTGAAAGCGACAAGCGCAATGTAGTGTTGTGTATACGATTTTAACAAGCGCCGTGTTATGGGCAAGCGTATCAATTACCACGAGTATTTTTTGTCTTGTCGCTTAGTCGAATAACTTAGTCGAATACTGTAAGGTCTAGATCTTCGTTCGTACTAGAAAGAAATATCACATTTGCCTTTATAATTTTAATTAGATTTAAATTGAATTCATTTCACTATAACCTCGCAGGTGGTGCGAAATCTAAAATTCAAATTGGATACAAAATTACTTAATTCAAATTAAGTTCGGACTATATCAAATTTTAAAATCTTAATAAGGTAATACTTAATAATACAGATCTGTCTTTGCTCTGTATATTGATTGATTAGAATAAATAAAAGGTTTAGTTAGAAATAAGTTTATAAACTATTGTCTGAAGATATACTATAGTAAACAATAGGAATAAGTACAATAAATATGACTGTATACACATATGTGTATACAACAGTTTCGTGATGGTAGATATAAGATAGTATTAGTATTTAATGATGTAAATAAGAGAACAAAAAGCTCCGAAGAATAAAATCAGAAGAAAACAGAATAAGGTAAATTTAATATTCTACTTTGCTTCATTTGTATATTCTCTTCTTTCAAAAGATTTACAAAAAATATTGTAAATCCTTTCGTTACCATGTTGAAGAGAAGAAGTTGTTATTATATTACTGTTCTACAGTAAAAATAAGAAACCGATCAGTAAGTTTCATTACTTGATGAAGCCTAAGTGAAATTTCTTCTTTAATGAAACTGCATTAGAGCATCGAGATTCTATCAAGTGTATCTTGAATCTCGATTCTATCTGGTCTAATGTAATTCTTTGGATTAACCCAATTAGCAGTCATCCGAAGACTTGAAAGTGAATGGATAATTGCTCTATTCATAGGTAAATGTCATTTGCCCACGGTGGGATCTGGCCCACTTTGATAATGGAAGAAAGTAACATATACAGAGCAGCCGCAACAATGAGAGGCACCAATTGAAATTAATCGTTACGAATCACGCAACACGAACACACATCTAGACTTTGGCTAAAAAAAACAATCCCACGTCTGTCCCAACTGGGGTATTAGAGCATACGATGAACTTGTATGTTAATGATTACTATATTTTGTTATTATCATAGTATTTAGTTAAACATATAAACGAAAGTCGTGATAACCTCTTATTAGCTCTTCTGTATACATATTAAAATAATTCTCGGTACACAAATTTCATGAGTTTAATTAATTTATCTATTCTTAGTAGAAGTCGTGATAGCCTAGTGGTTTGAACGCTGCTTTACATTCCGAAGGTTTCGAGTTCGAATCCGGTTTACACCTTTGATTTTTTAAAATTTACGTGCAGTTAGTTTAACACCTAATATTACGTGCTTTAAAACGTATAAATACGTGTGGATATAAGTCATAAAATATAAAATTTCTCTGATAGAGGAATAACACTAATGTATAAGAATAAGAGTAAAAGATAAGAGAAGGTATTAAAGGGAGAACAGTAAGAAGAGGACATAGAGGGGACACTAAGAGAAAGAAAGCAAATTGAGTCTTACCCACAATACGAAGGGGAACGATTGTACAAAAATAATAAAAAAAAACGTTATTTCCTCTGATAGAGAAACAAGACTAACGTACAAGAATAAAAGAGTGAAAGATTAGAGACGGTATTAAAATAAGAACAGTAGGGAAAGGATACAGAGATTAAGAGAAATAAAGAAATTGAATCTTACCCACAATAAGAAGGGCAACGATTGTACAAACAATAATAAAACAAAGACCATTATTTCCTCTGAAAGAGGAAAAAGACTAAGGTATAAGAATAAGAATAAAAGATAAGAGAATGTTTTAAAATGAGAACAGTAAGGAAAGGACATAGAGATTAAGAGAAAGAAAGCGATTTGAGTCTTACCCACAATACGGAGGGGAACGATTGTACAAAATATAAACATAAATAAATGATTTTCTCGATGTCGTATTTAATGTAATGTAAACGCGTTGATCCTGTGCAAACGAGTTTAGCCATCAAATCGGTTTTCCCCAAAGGATACGGCATTAATAAAATCGGAATCCGGCCCCAGCGGCGCCCAACTATCAAAGAATCCTTTCAATGATTCACCTTGAGGATAATGTATTTGCATACTTTCCATTTAACCGTTGAATCAACACTAGTGACTCAATTTATACGGAATACGAAACGAACACCAAATATACATTACCACTGTATTAACATATTATTATTTTTTAATTCAAAGACAACAATTTTTATTCAATGTAATGTTGAACTATCCTCCAATTCGTTTCAATTACATCTTTATGATTATACTAACAAATTTTAATAAACTCTGCTTGTATTGCTTACAGTTTAATAAATAATAGATTGTTATATTTATACTCACAGCTTTTTTATTAATATTTATTAGTCTAAATATAATATATTAGTTTTAAACAATACGAACGATCTTCTCTTCTCTATGGCTAGTGCCCGAATGGAATCCTGGGCCTACCACCCGAAATATAAATATACTCTTCGTTAATGTTGCCATATTTTTAATGATGTTCTTTAATATTAACAAAATTACAATACATTTAATATTTTTTCGATGATGCTAATAGTAGGAAAAAAATTCATTTAATGAACGTCAGAAATATACTAACGAGGCGACGCGCAAGGCGTTCACCTGATGGTAACTTCGCTTGCCCATAACACAGCGCTGGTTAAAATGGTATACATAGCACCACATTGCGCTTGCGTTAAGACTTAATATGTTATCTCACTACGCCAGTAATTTCACTAGCATACAGCACCGTTCAAACTACAACACAGTAATGTATGCATATTTCTATTTGGCGGAAAAAATAGGAGCTGCGGTGGTAACTACATAGACGGTCTCCGGCTAAAGATACATATCACCAGTAAAATAAATAACGAATATATTAATACTTAAAGAATTTTTATTTAATGTGTTAGATTGTGATCGGATTTTCCTTCATCTTCATCCTTATCAATTACTAAGTAAAATAACATCACATGTGAGTTCAATAACACCTATCGATATTTACTTATATATAACTTAAAAACCGTCTATGTAAGTACCACCGCAGCTCTTAATTCTTCCGACAAATAGTAATGTGCAAACATTACTGTGTTATAGTTTGAAGGGTATGCTGGTATAATTACTGGGGTAACGAGACTTAACAACTTACAACTCAAGGAGACTGTAGTACTATGTATATCATCTTAACCAGTGCCGGGTTGTTATGGACAGGCGTATCACTTACAATCAGGTGAACCTTAAGGTGGCTTACCATGACAAGCACAATGTGATACTGTGTATACCAACTTCATCAGCGGCACGTTATCGTAAGCGTATCACTTACAATCAAGTGAACGTCGTGCTCGTATCGAGGCGTCGAATAAAAAAATATCACATGAATGTCGAAACTAGTACAAAAACGTATCCATATATATATCCATACATTTTCTTGATAAATATAAAACATCTGATATATAAATATAAGTTAAACATTTATATATAACATATACTATATACACTGCATACATCATCAAAAATACTATTGATTTAATAGACCACACTTGTGATGATTTTATTCAATGATCATCAAAGCATAAACATGTATGGAAAGGTACATCCAACGGGATAAAAGGTTAATGATGATACTTTACATAACAGTAATCATCACTATAGCACAGTTACCATCATCATCAGCTGATAAACGTCCACTGCTGGACATGGGCCTTTTATAATAAGATATTTGGGACTGTGGCCAAGTGCAGGTTTATAGAGTCTCGTTGATTAACATAGTGTGTCACGAGCAAGTAAAGTTGACTTGGGATCCCTTACAACATAGTTATATGTCTATATATTTCTATACATAAATTTTAAGGCAGTTATGAAGATGACTGTCTTAAAATTTCATTGCAGAATAAAATCGGTATCACTTTTTTCATGTAAACTTTTTTCAGCGTAGCAACACTAACAAAAAGTTCAACTAAAGCAATGCTATCTGCAGACATTGTCAGATTAGTTACGGCTACAATAGCCACGTTATAAAATCAACAGAAACGTGGGCCGAGACGTGAAATTAAAAAAAAAACTATTTGCCCACGTCTGGACTATTGATTAAAGCGAAGCTAGAATATATATCTATAACATTTCTAACATCGTCATTTTCATTTCTTCTTTCTTAAAACAGTTATTATCAACCGATATATGTCCATCGACTTCAGCCCAGACAATAGTGGGATTTGGGCCGTTTTCCACCACGTTTTTTTTTTAATATCCACACGATTTAATACACGTGATATTGCTGTTATACTAACTGCACGCAAATTAAAATTAACTTTGGTGCAGGTCGGATTCGAACCCGGTACCTTCGAAGTGGAAGGCTAGCGTTCAAACTACTAGGCTATAACTACTTTCTCCCACCACATAGCCACAATGAGGTTAAATGGGGAGCCAGAGCCTCGTTTATTGATTAACAGGGTTCACCACGAGCAGATAGATGAACTCCAGTAACTGAAACGTATCAATATGATAAATTATGTTACGGTATGAATTTGAAGCAAACAGACCTAAGAATTCATACTGATAGTTTAAACGATTTTTTAAAATGTAAATTAGAAATAAGTTTGTAATATATTATCAAAGAATATGTACTATAGTAAATAATAGAAATAAGAATATTTAAATATGATTATATACACATATGTACAGGTTTTGTTAGGATAGATGATAAGATAGCGTAAGTATTAAATGATGTAAATATAAGTTAAAAAAGCCCTGAATAATAAAATCAGGAAAAAACAGAAATTATATATAAAATATGATAAATTAAATTACTGGGTATTAAAACTTATTTAATTTATATAACAAGTTACTTAATACATTATGTCTCAAAGCGAGCGTGCGTAGTGTATACTATTTTAACCAGCGTCATGTTATGATGAACGTCTTGCCTATTTCGTCACTTATGTAAAAAAAAAATACTGTTCTATATATTACTTATACGTCCAAATTCTTATTTATACCACCATCATAACTAATAACGTAATTTCTTTTGATATCAGACCCGCCTCGACAAATTGGTGGCAGTCGCCTCGACCCACCCACGCTAATGAAAATTGCTCCTAATGTTGTGTCCAATTTTGCCATCGTTTCATTAAGGTAAAAGATACGCCGGTCTCGTGTGAAAGCATTATTTATTAACGCGAACTAATGTTTATAGATATACATAAATTTTTTCAAATGAACCAGTTTCGTCAGTACAGAACTAGTTCTTTTAAATAAAACCGAGCGGGCAGAGCAATATCCGGTTCAACTGAAATTGAACTCTTGTTACGATTTGTTTTGATGCTATTTTAAAAACAAAGTAAAAGAACCGACACGTTATCGAAAAGGTATTACTTAAATGAACAGATTTACAGAATTTTTAACATGGGAAATAGATAAATTCGTTTATTACACCGTAAAGTACAAATACATAGAAAGAGACCAGAACTATTATAGTGCTAGACTTAAGTGCTAAATAGCAGAACATGTTGAGTACTAGAGTAACGACTTATGGGTTAGCAAGAGAGGATATGAAAGTAATCTTTAAGATGGACCGACGATCTGGTGAAGGTCGCAGAAAAATTCTGAATGTAACCAAAGCTAGAGTGATCTTACTAGTTGTAGGTCTCCTTCGCTGGAGACTGTCTGTATAGGTACCGCTGCAGCTCCTATTTCTTCCTCTAAATAGTAATGTGCAAATATTACTGTGTTCCAGTTTAAAGGGTCCTATATGCTAGTAAACTTACTGGAGTAACGAGACAACACCTTAAGTCAGAGAAGAACGCCGTAATCTATTAATAATTCCCTAATACTGTCTTAAATGTTAATACCTTAATATTTTAAGACGCGTCTTGTTAATCCTTAGTCGCAATTTCGGATCCGTAGTACTTTTGATTCTGTCATTAATCTTTTACCACAAATTAAGTAGATGATTAAAAAAATGGTATTGTACGCTGTATGTTTATAACTAAAGATCAAAACTAAGTGATAAGATCTTCATTTATATCGCTGCAGGAGGATGATAGTATTTCTAAAGATTTCAACCTTCAAAAACAATATACCTTATATTCTGGACGTCAGCTTCTCTATGGATTTTATGGTTTTTCAATAATATGTATACACTACTATAATCCTACTAATATCTTCCCTTTCTAGGCGTGCGTCCGTGCAGACTGAGATGTCGCTGTGCCAACTTCTGATATAGCTATGGTAACAACAAATTGAATTTATTTATTTTTTAGTATTTTAGTTACTAATGCAACGGGAAACTACTAGTATGTATGTATATATACTTACTGTTGGTAAGTCTTTGTCAAAGACCATTTAGGTAGGTACCACCGCAACTATTGCGCAATGTGGTGCTGTGTATACAATCTTAACCAGTGTAACGTATTTATGGGCAAGTGGATCACTTACTATCAGGTGAACGGCTTGCTCGTCTCGTCGCCTCTTTGAATAAAAAACAATAGTCTAATGAAGGCCAAGATATCAAAATCAATCATAAACAAATAGTACTATGTACAAACAACAAACATTACTATGTTCCGATTTGAAATGTGCTGTATGATAGTGAGATTACTGGGGTAACGAGACTTGACATATTATGCAGTCTGATTCGTATTATTGTATTGAACTGTAATGAATTAATTTTTTATCTCTTTCTTTAACATACAAACATGAATACATTTTGATTTAATTTGTATGAAATTAGGACATAAGCGGTTAGTGTATTAATCAGGAATGATTATCAGAATACAACGTCGCCATTTTTAATCAATTCCTTGGTAGTTTATATTACTAGTAATTGAGACGTTACAAAGTTGTGGAAGCGAAAGTACGTGAGCTTTTCATGTAGCGACGGCACAAGTAGGTAACACGGTAGCCGCTGACAATGTATCGACAATCCTCCATTCTACTTACTGATTATTATCTGTTCACAGCGAAGCGAGGATTTATCGATAATTCCATGTGAATAGATCGAATGATAATATTCAATCACTAAACGAATTAAGCACACCGCATTAATAATTCTTTTATAACTCTTTTTTCGGCCGCCCCATTGTCATTGAACGATAGTGAACCTCAATAGGAAAGCGTCCAGTTTCTTAACAATGCCGACAAAATTTTTATTTATTTATTATACCTACAAGAAAACACAAATATAATACATTTATAAGAAAAAAGTACTAAGATGAGCTTAACTTTAAAAGAGTTTTCTTAATTAATTCTTAGTTTTCCTGAGAAGAAAATAAGTTAATATAAAGTATAAATCAGGTGTATACAGTAAAATAAAAGTAAACATGATTAGAAATAAAGATCAGTAAAGAAATGATGTTATATGTAAACATTTATTTATAAATTAATAAATAGACAAATCAAAACTTGTTACTGGTAATACACAAAACGTTAACTTAATATAAGAGTAAATCAAACATTAACAAATACAACTCAATATAATGTACCGTATTTTGAATCATCGTACACTCGCTCGCAGTTATTTAAAAGATTTGTTTATAAAAGTTTAATAATTAAGCAAAAATGAAATTTTTGTAAAGCTTTTGAGAAAACGATAAATGGTTTTCAATTTGTTTATAAACCATTCGGTAATATGTAAATGTTTTTCTTTTATTCCTCGGACTATAGTCGGAGATCTTATTTGCTTCTAATACTACTTATTTCTTTTTATAATTGTTAGTAAGTATTATGTATTTTAAATATACAAAGGCTAAAACGATAAATTTTATTAAGTCAGAAACTATAAAGTTATTATAATTAGGGACAGAAATAGAAGTATCGTTATGTGTTAAAATGTTTTAATCTAACAACAAAGATCAGGCTAAATGGAGAGGCTTGTTTCTAGCAGTTTACTGCCGAAGGCTGTTGATGATGATGATTTTAATATTATAATGAACTACCCTCTAAGATTTGTTTCACCACATTACAGCGGATAGGCTTATGAATTATCATCACATTTATAGCAAATTTGCATAAAGAAGAATATTAACTCATTCTGTTGGTTCTGGCGAGAAGGATTCATTTTCCCCAATCTTATTATCATTTACACCTTCACAAATTTTTATATACGAAGGAACTAGAACTTATGTTTTTGTAGACAAACCTTAACTAATACGTATATACATAGTTTCATTTTAAGTCATATTGAGAGCAAGGGATGGCTATTTCTTCAACAACAATTTTATTGTATAGAAGTTAGTATATATAGATGAAAAGTATCTGTTTAGTATTACAAAATTAATTCGTTTTGTATGTATTTATTCATATATCGTATGTATATATATACTAATAGGTACAGTAAATTTGTTTTAATTTCAACTATATCACTTCACTTACTACTGCATCTCTCTACCTCCGAAGTTGACTGGCAGAGAATGCCCATAGGAATAAAGTCCGTCTATTGAGCGTAATTTTAGGTTTACAATTAAGTTTTAAATAAATTAACAATACAATAAATCAAATATATAAATCGATAGTATATTATTGAATTTTTGTATATATTGGAGCTGTTTCTCACCCGTCTGTACGTACGACCGCAAAACGGACGAAAGTGAAAACGACCTTAAAACTTGTACAAACAGTGGGCCGTCTGGTTCCAGTTGACAAAAACAAACACGGGCCTCACGTCCCGGGACAATAAGATAACCGCTGTAGAAAGTCGACCAGCCGGTGCACACCTTTTCCTATCGTTCGTGTAATTATTGACAGCGAAAATAATACACTAGAAAAGACCGCCTCCTAAAAGACCGGAATAGAAACAACGACATTATTCATATAACAACATACTACACTTATGCTTTCATAGGGTTGAGATCTTTACACAACAATACGAGTATATTGAAATCATTAGCTTTATCACTAGGTAGGTACCAACGCAGCTTCTATTGTAGCCGACAAATATTACTGTGTTCCAGTTTAAAAGGAGTTCTCTTCTTCTTCCAAGTCGTATTTCGTCGTGGTCATTATGTGTAATGAACCACACGACGATTTCCTTGCCAGTTATAAAGGAGTGATGTTGCCATTGCCTTCTCCATTCCACATACTATTCCGACCACTGATGATCATCACATATATATAAAAGAGTTAAAGCTAATGACATTATTGGGGTAACGAGACTTAACATCTTACGTCTCAAAGCGATGATCACAATGTGGTGCTGTGTATACCATCTTAAATACCGCCACGTTATAAGCAAGCGTATCACTTATCATCAGGTGAACGTCTTATACGTTTCGTCGCCTCGTCTAATAAAAAAAATATTAAGTACTCACATCATTCTATCTGAACTATAGTAAAGTTAGCAAAACTCGACAGCGGTATTAAAGCGTTGTAGAGTTATTTACAACTGATTAAATAAAATATTACTTAATTATCAAAGGTATTTTTTTAATTGTTGAATGAATGTTAAGTCTCGTTACCCCAGTAATTTCGTCAGGTTGGAACACAGGAATGTTTATGCTACTATTTGTCAGCTACGGCGGTATCTACTTAGAGGGTATCAACAACAGAGAGCTACCAACAGCATAAACCGGTGCCTTCCTAGGCCAGTGACTATTAAAAGGCTACAGTAATTATACAAACTGACAACATTCAACTGTACGTATTTGTAATTCAGCGCGACGTAACAAATTAACACTTTTAATTTCACTAACTGTCAAGTGACGCAATGAAACAAAAACTGCTCACGGAATTAGTACACGGGTCACGGGCCGCGTTGCTCCGCCGAATTAATTCGCTCATTGCTAACCCTGATAACTGCGGCAGGGGGGAGAGGGAGAGGAGAGGAGATGGAGGGGGAGGGGAGACAGTTGCGTAATTTGTGACAATTTACGCTCAGCAAAAGCAGTTTCCTTAGAAGAAAAAATTACAATTTCTCACTTTCACCGCATTCAAAAAAAAGTTCTCATGATAAATTAGTGATGAATATTCTTCGCTGTTTCATTATCAGCGGGTGAACGCCTACTGCTGGAAATATACCTTTTACATGTTAATTCATCCTGTTATAACAGGCTACTGTGTCTGGTGGTAGATACTCGTCTCACCGAATAAAGACTTTACCTAATGGTAAGTGAAACACCTGCCCATAATAACCCCGCGCTGGTTAAGATTGTATACACAGCACCATATTGCGCTCATCGCCTAGAGACGTAAGGTGTTGTCTCATTACCCCAGTAATTTCACTAGCATATAGCACTCTTCAAACCGGAAGACAGTAATATTCGCATATTACTATTTGGCGGTAGAAATAGGAGCTGCGGTGGCGGACTACGACGGTCTCCGGCAACAGAGACTACCACCAGTGCTTGTTTTTTTTTTCTGGTTGTGTTTTTATCGCTTTCACCGTTATGGTTATGAAGTCTTCGTCGATCTCAGACCTCGCTGATCTGGACCCCACCAGCTGATATATAATGCTTGATCTCTGCTCATCATCAAAAATAAATACTTCTCCAAAACTGATCTTTGAATCTTGATCCGACATTAACTGAGAAAAATCGCTCATGCCACAAGAGAGAGATAAATTCAAAACATCGCCAATTATAAAAATCATGAGCTAATTACTAACCGTGTAATCAAAATACGAGAGAAAAAAATTAGGAAAACTATAGACGGTGGAGATTGCAACACAGCTTTCACTTCAGCATCATCTAAAATATGATAAGAGAATTAAAATACGTAATTAGAAAATAACTTTCATGTCACGCAAACTTGTGTGCACTCTTGTTTTCGTATATTCATTTAAATTGATCACTGCTGTATGGAACTTGTAACTAGTAAGATGAAATTAAGTTACATTTAAACGAAATTTATGGGACAAAGATGATTTTAATGCTGAGCTAATTTTTACACATACTGGTCTTTGTTGCCTTATTCGTTGTTGCCTTATAGTTATATTTAAAACATACTGTTGGCAATGGAAATTAAGCTGTATTTTTATTAAAAAATCAAATTTGTGTCTAAAGTCTAGATAGAAATAACGCAGAAGAAAGAAGATCTCAACGAATACTTTACTGGTGGTAGGTCTTTTGCCGAAGACCGTCTATGTAGGTACCACCGCAGCACCTTTCTACCGGCAAATAGAAATGTGCAAACATTACTTTGTTCCGGTTTAAACGGTGCTGTATGCTAGTGAAATTACTGGGGTAACACAACAAGTCCTTACATCGCAAGACGATGAGCGCAATATGGAGATGTGTATACCATCTTAACTAGTATCACTTTATTATAGGCAAGCGTATCACTTATCATCAATTGAACACCTTGCTCGTGTTAAATAAAAAGGTACCACCGCAGCTCCTAATACAGCCTGTAGGGACTTAACTGTGTTCCTGATTGAAGTGTGATGTATGCTAGTTAGTTTACTGGGGTAACGTGACTTAACACCTTACCTCTCAAGACGATAAGCGCAATGCGGCGCTAGTTAAGATGGTATATCCTTAGCGCTGCATTTCTGTGAGCAAATGTATCATTTACTATCAGGTGAACGTCTAGCTGATGTGATAGAATAAAAGAAGTCACAAACATAAGAAAAGAATGTAATCAAATATTTTAGTCGATATATATTGAAATAACCAATCCAGTAGCAAGTCATACTCGCCGCGGTACAGCGGTTCCCAAAGTACCAACGCCTAAGTTTCAATAGTCTGCCATTAAACTTCGGGTGCTGCCAATTATAAAGTTTCATTTGGTAATTACAAATTCGTAAAGTTAAGGTCGTTAGTGAAATAATATTTTCATTATGAATTCGGAACGGAAATGCGACAAAGCGGAAATTATACTTTCAATGTTTCTTTCTATATACAGAGCGAGACGATTTATTAAATACCATAGTTGCCATACACAAGATTATACTTTTTTATATATCGCCACCAAATTATTTCTCCTTTGAAGACCTGATAAAAATCTAACGAATTCGCTGGATGTGGGTGACATAGTGTCTTTTTTGTACAAGCTTTCCCCTTTCGTGTTTTGGGTAAGGGTCTATTTTTCTTTTTTCTTTATATTATTATTCATTCATCATTTTCCCTAATTTTACTCTACTCTTATTCCTTTTCTTACATGTATATATGTGTATATCTTCTCTCTTGCATCGCCTCTTACACCAAAGTCGCATTTTCGCAATTTTCTATAAAGTAACCATTCACTTTTATAATTATTATTTCTCATACAATTGTTTTAATTTTGTTTACATTGTATCTTACTTATTTGTTTATTTTAATGACTTGTCTTGTTTATCTTTGTTAACTCTTCTACCACTGTTTAGCAATATTTAATAGATATGCGACGACTTTCGTCTTCACTCATCATAGAGATGATGCTGCCAATATTTATCCTGTTTTCTAGCTCGATTCCGCAGGTTACTTAGAATTTGCTGCTATGGAAATCTATTAGAGCGCTTGTTTTCGATAATGAGTGGTACTAGGCGGTGAGCTGAAATAATGATGAGGAGTTCAGCGTCTTCCAAACCAATAAAATATCCAGAAAGTAGATCATTGAAAATCTCCATAACCCAGTTTATATACCGCGTTAAGCGCTTTTCTAGAATTTCTTCACGTCTTTCCTTTCTTTCTTTTTATCTCTCTTATCATTCCTTATTATCTTTCACTTTTTAATTCTTATACATTTGTCTTATTTTCTTTTTCATACTTCTCACTCCCTAATTTTTCTTAATTACTTCACTAGCCGGTATTTTTTTTTATATTGATCCCCTTCGTGATATGGGTTTCATAGGGGTGGTTCTTTGATTTTTCACTTGTCATGTTTACTCTTTGCTTCACTTTCTTTTATCTTTTCCTGCAATCTCTCTTATGCCTCGTATTATCTATCACTCTTCTATTCTTTGTACATTATCCTTATTCCTCTTTCGTGCATCGCCTCTCAGACTAAACTCGATGCTTTTTTACCTTTAGAACTTTCTTCACCGGCCATTAACTGATGATTTAAGACTTGACATTTGCTTTATTATTAAAAAATGCTACTTTTATACTTCCAAAAGATATATTTAATGCGTTTAAATATAAAAGTATCCACAATTCAATCTAATAAAGTGAGCGGCGGTAACAACCGTTTCGTATAGAGCAACCTACATACGTTTGTTTCGCAACGCGCCGAAACACTTGCGCGTGTTGTTTTCACTTTTTATTAGGGCTACTTAAGACGGCTATTGCCGTCGCGGTGTATTATAAAGATCTGTCATGATGATGGGCGCGTTCCGTTCTCGCTTCGATACACCTGCGCACGATTGCGCCGTGCTAGTCTTCGGTTCTCAGACACCTCGCCTGATGGTAAAAGACGGACTGATTCAAATTACATTGGACACGCGTCTTCATAAATTATTCCTCGCGCCGCTTCATTCCTCACTTTGCTGCACTTTCATTGACTAAAGATACATACACGAATCATAGTATGACTAGTTACTTTACGCAAATCTTAATACAGTCGCTAACCACTGATATTTCAGTTAACAGTCAATTTCAATGGCGCTGTAATTATATTACCGCGGTAACCAGACTCAAAATCTTGTATATCAAGACTATAAAAGCTACGTAGTACTGTGTGTACTATCTTAACTAGCGCCACGTCATTATGGGCAAGTGTAACACTTACGATCAGGTGAACGCCTTACTCGCCTCATGGCTTCAATATATAAAGTAACTAACCTCTCTCTTAAGTTATTCCATTCAGAATACAGCAGTTCTCTAACATAATATTATGGTAGCCAATCCCAGAAAATGTGTAAAATAATCATTAATACCGTGAGGGGTAGTACCAAGATAGAAGAGGACCATGTTCACAAATTGTTCCTAACAATAATCCTCGTTGACCCAAAAGACCATGTTAAGGGTAAATTCAGCAAAAGCACCATTACGGCCTAGTCTTTCTTTATGTTCGAAGAAGTGAGAATGGCAATTCGATGGTAAATGATACACAGCACCACATTACGCATGAAGATATGTCTCTCATGTACATAATGTTTTTCCTTTTTGTTGTAATTATACAAATAAAGTGTAAATAAATAAATATAAGGTGTTAAGGCTCGTTGCCGTAGTAATTTCACTAACATACAGCATCTGTCAAACTACAACACAATAATATTTGCACTGTACTGTTTGCGGTTGAAATAGAAGCTGGTGTGGTACCTACTTAAGTTGTCTTTGGCAAGAGACCTACCACCAGTAAAGTCTTCGTTGAGATCTTCTTTTTTCTGCGTTAGTTTCTACCTAGACTTTAGATACAAACTTAAGTTTTTAAGTACAAATATAGCTTAATTTCCTTTGCAAACACTATGTTTTAAATTTAAATAAATTATAAGTATAAATTACTTAGTCTATCAAAGTTTCAATGAAACCGATTCAGTGGACAGTTAATAGGGTAAATAAACTAGCGACAACGCAAATTTGCATTCTTTTGCATTGATTTCTTTTATTTATGCTCGTAGTACATCATCTTGTTAACCGTAACACGGAATTGGGTGGTTTGAATAGGCGTTATTAATAATTCCGACACGATTTTTTTTATAGCAACACTTATTTTTAAGCGGTTTTCAATCAGAACGTTCGATCGCTACAATGGAATATAATATTATATGGATGGTACAATGCCGAACAAAACAAACCCGCTCACAATGGCCTAGCGGGCGAAAGCGAATCGCCCACAATCGGATGACAAAGTAAATGCAAGCCGGCCCCACTTGTCACCTGTCACTCGCATCCATTTTACTCTCGTTAACGGTAACTCTCCAATATATTTCATCGAGGACACTTTGTCATTTTATAAATGTTGAAATAAGCGCATTTTTTGCAACGCCATTACAAATACCTCCATGCCTATGTAAAACAAACACAAACGGAATATAAACTGTCTAGTCTGTATAATGGCTTTAACATATGAATTAAAAAGTTTTAGGTGAGTTAGCTCGAGCCGTCGGGTGCAAGGGTTTTTAAAAACTACATGCTTAAGACTACTGCCATAAGCTATGACGTGAAGTTAATAAAAACTGAGATAGAACTGACTTTATTTAGTAATCCAAGCTTCTTATATACTAAGCTTATACAATGGCTCCTTATGGCTAGTTTTTAAACTATATGTGATTAATGGATCTGTTGTCCGAGTATAACGGATTCCTATGTCATTTTATCAGTAATTTCTTTGTTCATTGTCGGCCTTTCTCTTATGATAATATAACTGGTGTAAAAATTAATAATATCATGTTAAAGGACCATTAAACCTGGTATAGCACAACAGATGAGGAGAAGAAGTTCGGAGGAGTAAGAAGGTTGAGAAAGGCTTTCACCTGATGCTAAGTGAAGACACTGGTTAAAATGGTATACACAGCACCACATTGCGCTCTTCGCCTTGAAACATAAGATGTTGTGTCTCGTTACCTCAGTAATTTCACTAGCTTACTACTCTTCAAACGAAAACAATAATGACTGCACAGTGTATATTCGACTGCATTAGGAGCTGCAGTGGTAACTAAACAGTCTTCAGCAACAGAGACCTAGCACCAGTAAAAACTCTGTATCGCTACTTATGATCAGAGATTGAAGCCAAGCTCTAATCTACATAACCTAAAAAATTCAACTATGGACTACTTAGTTTGATGCTCTAAATAATGTTTTAAAAGTATTGTCCCATTGATATAGTTAATTATACAAAAAGATCACATTGATATTAGCTTTTTAATAAAAACTAACCGCTTGTTATTTACTGTTAAATCTCGATTATGTAATGATTTTGTAGAAATTATATTGCACGAGATGATTCATTTGAAAATCTGTTCCGTTGCATACATTCAAGCGAAAGGAATGTACGTCATAGAGGAAAGGTATTTAAAAAATGCGACGCTCCGCGAGCGGGAGCTACTCGGTAATTTACTCCAAGCATCCAACGGACTCTGAGCAGGATGTGAGACGAGGAACAGAAATAACTTAGGGTTGTCTTTAAGCATATATATAGTCATAAATTAAGTAAAGATACTATTGAATCCAACAACTTCACCAAGTAACATAGGATTCTAGGTGAAGTTAATTTACATATAAACGTATGCTCAGTCTCATATATAGCAAATTAAGATAATTGCTTTGTGTATTGTACTTGATGCACAACATATTAAGACTCCTAATCTAATTAATATCTTCATCAATAGATAAACGACCATTACTGGACAAAGGCCTCTCCCAATAGTGATGTTATTTGTGAAATTTGGGCTCTCATCACGCTGGCTTAATACTAGTAAGTGGAGAGCCAGAGCTTTATTTGTTACTAGCATGATGCACCACGACGAAGTTCAATTGCCTGAAGGTCCCATGAGCTGTTATGTAAGACCCCTTAGTTCTCCCATCCTGATCTAATTAATATGACTAGATAGCTACAATTTCCTTCGAAATAATATAAACAGTTAAGTACGTGTTTAGTGTCTTGAGATCACCAGTAAAGATACAAATCGATCTTAAAATCTAAATGAATGCTGCGGTTGTAGTTGTTATTATGGACAGTTTCATTTGGTTATTAAGTAACTTAAACTTAACGTATTGTTTTAGTAGGTTTTTAAACTTACCGCTGAAGTCCTCATCTCTATCTTTAAAGTTTCCTTTTAAAAGTTTTTGTTGTTTTATATTATAAACTTAGTTACTAATGGTAAAGTAAAAGTTTTTACTTTGGATTTATCAGAAATATACACGCAAATTTTCATTGGTATTATAAAAGTCAATATATTTTTATGTATTAAAAATCATACATTTAAGAAGCTGCTTAGAAGAAGAAAGGGGTGTAAAAGGTCCCTCACCAACGGGACCCAAGCAACCTAACATACTCGTGTTACACCCTGCTAATTAATAGAGGCTCTAGCACTAACTAACCCGCATTAGGCCAGCGTGGTGAGAGATGGCCCAAAATTTCCCATAGGAGGCCTATCTAGCAGTACACGACTGATGATAATAGTCATCAATTTAAAGTGTAACTTATGAAATAAGAAGTCGTTGATTTCTTGATCAGTTTTGTAAAGTATCAAGAATAATCTCACCCGTATAGATACAAAGCGATGTTGAATGCGAGCGTCGTGACGTCACAGTTGTCGAGTTGATCAGCTCCAATTCATTAGTGGACTCATTTAAATATTAACGGCTCTGAACGCTCTGAACAGCTCTTCACGCTTCCTCTGTCAACCGCCAATTACTAAAATAGGATTGAATTGAAGTGTGTGTGTGTGTCCGAATTTCGTTGTGGTCGCGCCCTGGACAAACAGTAAGGCCGACCAAAATGAAACTTGGCATTAATATTGAGTTGGGTACGGAGATGGTTTTAAGCCATATCCGTTTCTGTTCGGCCAACCGGAAGTGGTGCCGAAAGTCACTAAGTACTATAAATATGCATATTTTTTTAATTATTCTTATACAAATATGTTCCTCGTACAAAAACTACTATTTATATGTACTTCCGGTATAACCGGACAACCGGAAGTGGGATTAAAGGTCACCAAGTACTTTAATGGTGCATATTTTTGATATCTTTATTGAAGTAAAAGTGTACCTCATTAAAAAATATTTTTTTTGTACTTCCGATTGTGATCGACCAACAGAAAGTTGCCAAAAATGTGTATACCTATATAGATATATCGCAATATTGACAGTGAGAGAAACGGCGTTCCACAGACACAGCGTTTATTATTGACTATTTCTTTGTTATATATTACTGTTATGTTATGTTAATGTAAAAGTAGTATAAATAAATAAATATGAAATGTATATAGTTTCATACGTATTGGAATCTAGATATATAAATATGTTTACAACGAAGTGAAGCCTAAACAATTTCCTTTGAACACAACAGCGCCACGCTCCGGCCGTATATCTGTTATATTGGGCAATAAAATGCAAAACTTCACACGTAAATTCGTGCTCTCGCTTTGAATTACTTCAGCTGAAATTATTTCATGACGTACGAGACCTGGTAACTTAAAACACTTAATCCGGACATATTCAGACGTTAAGTTATCGCACAGGGTTCACAAATTTACGGGTATAGGTCTTTACTGTCACTGACCGTCTAGGTAGGTAACACCGCGGCTCCAATTTCTACTGCCCAATAGTAAGATTTAAACATTACCACTTTCCAGTTTGAAAAGTGCTGTTTGACCGTGGAGTTACTGGGGTAACAAGACAATGTGGTGCCGTGTATATTATCTTAATCAGCGCTATGTTATGGGAAAGTGTATCACTGACTATCAGGTGAACCCCTTGCACGTTTCAGTGTTTGGTCGAAAAAAAAGAGAAAGTTAAGGTAGGTATAGTAACTGAAATTAGAAGATAAAGCAAAGTCAAGAAACATATGGAGAACGCTCCACAAGAGCTGAACTCTTGATCCTTTTAATGGTATTAGAGAGCGATTTTTTCAGTAAAAAGATCATAACTTCAATTTTAGTGTTAAATGCTGTTACTAATAAAACAAATATAAGCTTAACCTTAGGGAATACTAGTCTCACATAACAACTTTTGGGACCAGAGCCAACTACTAATCAACAAACGAATCTTTGAATCCTCATCGACCCGTATTGAGCTAGCGTAGTAGATGGCCCAAACCCTCCCACTATTGACGGAGGTTTATTTCCAGCAGTGGACGTCTATCGGCTGATGATGATGATACCTAATTTTTGTTTTTTTTTTCAATCGACAAACATAATTACTAAAACACATTTAAGTTGTTCACTTGAAGACTTTGTCATTCTAGTGACATTGGTTTAACACGTCCGCAACATAACATAATCCCATTCACAAAGTTATACGAGTCAAGTATAAAGTCTAAATACTTAACTTGAATATATGAGTCGTTCGCAACACATATTACTTGACTACATTTAAGTACTAAAGTTATTTCGAGTCTACATTTAAACTTGACTCAATCTTAAAATTTCTTTAGTAACATAATTCTATTCTTCTATAATGTATGGTGATTGTGAGCACAGATGATCTATCATCATTGTGATAAAAATCTGTAATTAATTCATTGCTTTATTCAAGATATCAACTTATGAGAATTCAGGCTCACTTTTTACCATCGTCAGCATCACTTAATATCACGTGAATGAAATTTTTGTGTTAGTTAAAAAAGTCTTTATTAATATTGGCTTTATTCTTACTTCAGATAATACATTGATTTGTTTTCTATAACCAACACTGTTTTATGTGTTTTCTGTATAATTATGTTTGTGTTTTATATATAATTTGACTTTTAATTGTTGATATATATTGTTTACTATTTATTATATAGTTTTATTCTGATTTTGAAGACAGATAAGCTATTGTAAATAGGCTGTCGTAAACAGTTAAGTAGGTAGATGACTATATATGTACTTATTGAAAGAAAATAATAAATTTTCTTTTTTTTTTCGCTTTTCCCTTATATTATTATTCAGGGTTTTTTATTCTATTATATACATCATTTAATACTAATATTCTCTTATTATATACCATCGCAAATATATTGTATCTACAGATATGTATATGTGCCCTTTTATGTCCTTGTACTTATATCTATTGTATATCTTAACGCAATGTTTATTTTTCTTACTTCTAACTGATTTACATTTTATAAATACGTAAACTATTACATGTAATATTTTATATTTATTTATATCAAATAAAACCAATTGTACCCTTGTCTTTTTCTCTACTCACCTCTATAGTCAACTGCTATAGGTTTTAGTATCAATTCCGCTTTTTTGTATTTTTGTATACTGAAACAAAGTATTAAAATAAAATAAAAATGAGGTGGTGTATCTATATATCCATTTCTTTAGTGTCATTTTGTACGTTTAAATATAATGTTCACCTTAAACTAAGAAGCTAAGTAGCTTCCAGCTGATTTACCGTCGATTAATTAGTAGACAGTATCAGAAAGCTCATATAAATTGCTATTAAACCCACCATTACAGATACCAGCGGTGGTAAATACCACTGTGCAGTATACGTAAACTGTTCAACAGTAATTTTAATGGTAAGCTAATTATCAGATAAACTATTTATAGGCCGTTTTAGAAACCACTTGCAATTTCAGCGCAGTAAAATCGAACTTTATCCGACGTTTAAACTGCTAATGAGCTCTCATCAAATTTCTTCACTCCTATGAGATTTATTGAACGATATACGAGACGATGAACTTTTGAAATGTAGTAACCATACACGAGCACTAATCAGGACTTATAATAAACTTAAAAAACTATTTGTAATGCCTCATCAGCTATGGTCTTCACACAGATTTCACTTGTAAGATTTGTCGCTACAAAGAAATTAATAGAATTAAGTTAACAGCAGGATCTTTATAAGAGAAGAGTTGGAATCATCTTCCAGCTTCAGTATTTCCGTCTAGAACATGGTAAATTTTAAGAGAAGAGTCAGTCTATCAAAGACTAAATAACCGCTTACCATAAAGTAGGCATGTAGACAAACACTAGTCTATACTGGTGGTAAGTATTCGTTACCAGAGGCAGTCTAAATAGGTACCACCGCAGCTCCTTTCTCCACCTCCAAATAGTAATGTGCAAATATTACTATGCTCCGGTTTAAAGGTTGTTGTAGTTAGTAAAATTACTAGGGCAATGAGCCTGACCACCTTAAGTCTCAAGGCGACGAGCGCAATGTGGTATAATATATGTAATTTTAACCAGCCCCTCGATGTTATTAGCAACCGTATCACTTACCATCAAGTGAACCGATTGCTCGTTTCATCACGTTAAAAATGTACATGTTCCAGTAATAAAACAGAATAGTTTAATCAAGCATATCGCACCGTCTTCAACCTCATAGTCACTTAAAATCACGTGAAATTGAGGTCAAGTGCCATATCAACCAAATAAAATAAGCTTAAGCAGTTTGACCGCATCGTTAACTAATTAAATATAAACTTTGTATGTTAAAAGCGTTTGCGTGTAAATGTTACATTAGATCAATAGCCATAAATATATTTTTTTATTCGATGAGGCGACGGGACGAACAAGGCGGTCACCTGATAGTAAGTGATACGCTTGCATATAACGTGACGATGGTTAAGATGGTATACACAGCACCAAATTGAGCTAGTCGCTATATGAGGTGAGGTGTTAAATCTCATTACCCAAGTAATTTCACTAGCATTAGTAATAGTAGCATATCACTTACTATCAGGTGAACGCCTTGCTCGTCTCGTCACATTGCCAAATAAAAAGAATATTATTAAATTGAAAATTTGGTTGATCAGACCCAACACACCTATTAAATATCTGTGTTATGAGCTAAACGTACGAAACACCAACTTGTTATAAGCTAGACGAACAAAGATCCAACTTGTTATGAGCTAGATGTACGAAACACCAACTTGTTATAAGCTAAACGAACAAAGATCCATCTTGTTATGAGCTAGATGTACGAAACACGAACTTGTTATAAGCTAGATGTACGAAACACGAACTTGTTATAAGCTAGATGTATGCATCACCAGCTTATTATGAGCTAGGCGTACGTTGGACTGCGCATATTGGAGGCATGATTACGACAACAGGTTACCCAATTTGCGTCGTTTAATGACTCAGTCATATCACTAAGTTAACAACTAGCTCAAGGCTTTTGATGAGTATATGGAAAGCAAGTGAGTTACTCATTATAAAGTGTGGCCCAAATTTATAATGATTACACCGTTACATCTGGCTGAAATAATTTTCACACAAAGCTCGTGAAATATGCATTTCCGTACGTAGCAAGCGGGAAGCTCGGGCGGTTACATTGTGCTGAAAGTTGGTTCAAAATTTCACTTGCATATACGAAAATATTCAGTTGTGGTAATTAATATATAAATTTTCAATGCAACACCTTTCAAATTGAAAATCGAATTTATGAAAAAATCAACTATAGATCTATATAACATATGAAGTTTATAAAAAAGTGAACATGTGTTGGCTAAATTTAATGTTCTATAATACCCTATTAAAATTGACTTCATGAACATATAAAAATATTAACCGAATATGAAAACAATTTTACTTATCTATATTTTCGACAATTAACTTATAAAATATATTTAGACATTAAGTTAAAGTAAACTATGAATATATACAATGAGCGTATGTGTGTTATGTTCATCTCTCCATACTAAAGTCATATATTTCTGAGTAAGCAACATCCTCTATCTCCCTCTCTCCATTTAAAAAGATGATTTATTTTGTATTATTCCTTGTCTCTTCTTTTCTCCCTCTTCTTCTCTGCCTAATCATTACGATAGTCTCTTCATTGATCCAAGAATCATCAAGACTCTATTTACGTAACGAATTCTAATCATTAACATTAATGCAACAAAAAAAATATCTAAAGGATGTCATTGCATCAATTTTTATTATTAATTTTATTTACTTATAGTAATAACCCTAGAAGATACTACCTTAGTTAGCGACCATTGATTTAAGATCTAGTTATTAGTAAAATTAAATCAAACATAAAACGTACTAGAAGACTACAAGATACATTAAGCTCATTCAACATAGACCTGATAGTAGACAATGATTTAAAGCTTTTTTTATTCGGCAATATGACGAGCAAGGTGTTCACCTGATGTTAAGTGATACGCTAGTATTGCTAATGCTAGTGAAATTACTGGGATATCGAGACTTAACACCTTACAACCTGAGACTGTAGTACTATGTATACCATCTTAACCAGAGCCGGGTTGTTATGGACAGGCGTATCACTTACCATCAGGTGAACGTTTTGCTTCTCTCGGCACCACTTCAAATAAAAAAATCCACAAGCATACAGCACCTTTCAAACCGGAACACAGTTAAGCAAACATTAACTATTTATCGGTAGAAACTGGAGCTGCGGTGATACTTACCTAAACAGTCCTACGAAACCTACCACCAGTAAAAGCTGTAGATACTCCAATTTGACTGTGACTTTAAGATATCCATCACCAAGTCCTCCCGTGACCAAAGCAGGTTTCAGGGTAATAAATCAATTTTATTAAACACAACTTTAACATTACGGCGACATTTTAATACTTTTATCACGTGACCGAACCTGTGACCTTTACCAAATAGGCAAACATTTTTAAACTTTATTACAAACGGTCGTATGCTCTTGATGAATAGTATACAGGAACAGTAAATAAAAAATAATGTTTATACTGTGTTAGTACTAAACAATATATCAGAGGTCAAGTCACGCGATTATAACAAACAGCGTAATGTTACTGTAAGTCATTAATTATTTATATAAAATTTTATTTAAATTTTATAAAGGAACTTACACATATTGTAAATTTACCAACAATTAAAAAAGAATTTTTTTTTATATATATCTCTCCGTGATCACCTGATAGTAAGTGATACGCTCTGTCCATAATGAGGCACTGGTTAACATAGCATATACTGCACTACATTGCGCTCATCACGTTGAGACGTAAAGTGTTAAATCTCGTTACCCCAGTAATTTCACATACAACATCCTTGAAACTGGGAACACGGTAATATTTGCACAGTATCTATAATTATCAATACATTGATAACATAATAGTGGTGGTCTGGTAGGATCAAAAAACATTATTACCATCTAAGATGAGAGGCTTAAGAAACCAGGGTAAGGAGCCTGTCCCTCCAATCCGTGATACAAGGTAAGCGATTTGTCAGACTGTTACCTACTTAACTACTTTTTAATAACTGCATTAGGAAATTTCTGAAAGTAAACTGGGACATTACTGCAGTGGTTTTCCACCAGGATTCGGCTGCAGATTACGCTTGTCATGCTGCAGCATAGGGTCCCGTTAGGGCAGTAATCTCGCCAGTTAACGCGCTATAAAGTCCGGAATACTGTTTAAATATATGTTCATAGTGATGATAATTGTGAAAATTAAAAAAAAAAAACAGTACTTAAGAAGAGGTTGTTATAACTATTACATTTATTAAAGCTACGATAATATTAGAAGAGCTTCAAACAAAGAAGTATTCAGTAGACTGGTGAAAAGGAACTATTTGAAATCACAGGATTAGGTTGTCTTATCTGTTTTT
>DWLS01000825.1:0-26156 GCA_018246255.1 Pachliopta kotzebuea
ACAATGAAACACGTCCATCCGATAGTTCACCTGTTTAATGAGAGATGCGGCTACCCGCACACACAGAATATAATCAGAATATATTCAACTTATAAACTACCCACATATATCACAATTATCAGGTTACATTTGTTAACAGTTTTTTTTTTATATATGTAAAAGAATTTCATATTATAAAAAAGTTTTGTTAGGATTATAAAAGGAGTCCTTATTTTAGTTTTGATTATAGTAATAACTTAAAAATATAATTAAATTTTTAAACGGCAGTATATGACTTTTGTATAAAAAAAAACTGTTGTGTAGTAAATAAATTTATAGGATATAATTATAATTTTATGGTTTTAATCCGGAGTTTATAAAATGGACATGATTTTGCTATTTTAACACTGAAAGGAAATATATTATGTTCTAGCCAATTATTAAAGCAGTATGCGATTCTCTCAGCTCATGATTTTTTATACATTTTTGTACAATACTATTTTAATGTAACTACCTGCTACTACAACTATATGTACTATAACATATAATGCTTGCCATATGACATGTACATCTCTACTTTTAGTTTATTCGTGTGAAAGTGAGAATTAAAATATTAAATTCCATCTTGTACCATAACATTGTTCTTTTTTCATCAACAAGAGAGCAATAGGCGTGATCTTTCAACGCCAGGCGGTGTTAGGGCGCGAATCATTTGTTATTATTTCTCTCACGCGTCGACTTCCAAACAAATTGTATTGTAACTGACAATATGAGCGATTATTGTTCGATTTGATGAAACAAATGTTGTCTATTGGCGCTGTTCTTTTCACGTATACCATGATTTTTTTCAAGAACTTTTCGCCTTGCTGAAAAATAATTTGACAGAAACATTTTACTCAACAAGTTCAACTTTTTTTTTTACAGAAAGAAGCCGGTAATTTCTAATGCTTGAACGATGTATTATGATTTTGTTATTAAGACTACAAGGTAAATCATATGCATATTTTAATTAATATCAGAAATTTCTGTCTAATTAAATAGTTATAGAGGTCTGATTTTGCCGAATGCATTGAGTTAAAAATGTGTTAACATTACTGTTTTGTGAATAAATTTTTCTGGAGTGTATGTGGTGCTGCGTGGTATATATTTTAATAGGAATTTACTGCCTGTTTATATAGATTTTAAAATTTGGCCAACAAATGACTTTGACAAGCTTTCATATTACATACAGAAACAGGAATGCAATTGTATCTGAATTAAGAAGTATGTACTTAACACTATAAATATATGTTTTATAAATTGTCAAGCTGTTTGTGCTCATGATTCCGTACGCAGCCTAGGTTATCAAGTCTAAAACAAAATGGATTTTTCTTCTTCCCCCAGTCCGGTACGGCGGTGACACGTCCCGTGACGTATAGAAAGCGCATTGCCGTTGACGTTCAATCTATAAATCATGTTTCGGGATAGGCAGCCGTCCGACCTCCCGTCTGCGCCGTGACTTTCCTTGTTTTTTGTCTGTCTCCTGAACCTACCGATAGCAAGTGACAATATATTTATTATCAAATCTCAAATCCTTTCTCACTAGGTTAACACTCCACAAAAGTATGCCTGAAATTAAGATATTCTATGCATTAATGAATAATAGTAAACAACCTCTTTAATACATTATTTAATTGTTTAAAAGAGACGAAGTTATGTTAGCCTTGTTAGGAATTGTTGATTGCAAAAAGATGTATGTTACAAAGGCTATTTATTGTTCTTGGAGGATGGTGTTTGTCTTGTTCAATCTGCGTCTTTACCCCATCAATTTACATTTTGGTTACGTATTACAAGAATTCACCAATTTTTAGCTAAAATATAAGCATAGTGTACGAAAGTCGTTTAAAAAAGCTTATTTAGATACATTACACGCACCACCCGTTAGCATATCCAATACTAACATTTATCATCGGAATCCTATAAAAAGTAAACCGGAACTAATCCCGTATCGCGCCAGAACCCTCCCCTAATCTGCATACGCCAAGGAAAATAATTTCACGCCCTCTCAACATCGGGAAGATGCTCTTTTGTTGCCTCGCTGTTGACTAAATACATATTTTTTAATGCAATTTGTGTAAATGTTATTAGATATTTATTATTCGTCATAATATTTTGTTTAAGATAACAAATTAAAATTAAATTACATATAAAATCTATAAGCGATAGTTTTATGACTCCTTTCCATGTTATATATTATAGAAGCTGTTTCCTTATTTGGTATAAGGGGTACCACCTCATGGTTTACTTCATTTCTTTTTTTCTTTTTAATATGTGTCTCGTCTTTGGCTTTTCTCCTGTAATCTTTCTAAATACATCTAATTTTTGTAAGTACATTGTGGCAATCATAAATTAGTACGAAGAGGATAAAACTTAATGATAAATATAATCGTAAAACAAAAATACTTATAGATAAAAAGTTAAACTAAAAAGAAATGAATTTTTATTTACTGTACTTTTTCGTTATAATCACAATTCCCAAACTTATACTGCCACTATTTCGATTTATTTCTAGAGTGTAAATGAAAAACTAATAAATAGCCCTATTCTTATATTTAATTAATTAATTTTTATTGTATATCTTCAAATTATTATTTTTACCAAACAATCTAGGACGTAGAGAAAGGCAGTATTAGGAGAGGAAGAACACTTATATTTTATCAAAATTAACAATTATCTTTAATGAGATGCTAAGAATTCGTTCACAAGGAGAGAGTCGAGGCCGAAGAGATGTCCTTTGTTCAAGAAATCTGTATTTTGAAACTGTATTCTTGAGACATGTGGGTATAATAACTGTGATTTTCTTCATCAGAATGTTAAGCTCAGTGGGAATAGATCCCATGTTTCGTTAAGATGTATAGTGAGAAAGGCATTACCAAGTTATCACGACCATTTTGATTTGTAGATCAAAATTAAACAAATATTTTCAAAAAAGTAAGAAATATAAAATAGTTTTCACGTGTGTGGTCTTTTCATTGTATATATGTGTAAGAGTGTCATAGGGTATAAAGTAATAGCGACGACGCCGGCTTGCCCGTCGCTATTGATACACGGAAAAGATTTCACTTTGATAGTTGTGGTCTGTACGTTTTGACGCCTTGCTTCTGTGATGTGTAAAAATGTATCGATAATTATAATATAATGTAATCGTGATTTTATTTATAAAAAATCTTTGAGAGTTAAATAAGCGATAGGAATACTTAAAAAGATATAGTAATAAAGATGGTATCATCCGAATGCAATGTAACGGAAGACCTTGGATTCAAACAGCGCAAGATCGTATTTTGTGGATTATATTACCTGTGTCCAGCAGTGGACGTCCATCGGTTGAAATTATGATGATGATGAATGAAATGTATTGCTAAAATGTTTAACTTTAAACGTAGATAAAAATGTTACATAAATTTGGTTATATACTATTTCTGTATTTTTAAATCGTTTATAAATACGGTATAGTAGTATACGTCAGTATTTTGTAATAGATCTAAAACATTATAGTAAATGGATTGAAAAAGTTTGATCGAATCATCATCATCACCAGGCTGCGGTAGCCCACTACTGGATGGATCGAACGAAGGGCCATAATTTTAATTATTACTGTATAATTTCTGTGCGTATTTCTGCTATCAAACAATATATTACTGGGGTAAGGATATTTAATTGCAGCACTATAGTGCAGTGTAAACATCTTAAGTAGCGCTGTTTTGTTATACACAGGCGTACTCACCGACAAGTCACGCTATAGTTTTCACGTTACTTAAGGATTGAAGAATTAATACGACGATGACGTAGAAGTTCAATTTGCTTACGCATTTATTGAAAAGCCAATTATTATTAAATTCTAATGTAGAGCGAGACTGCTGAGATAGCAGATTTGAATCTTACTTTTATATTTCATTATTGTTATTAAATGATATAGATAAAATAATTACCGTAATATCGATGTTAAGGTTGAAGGTAAGTAGCTCCTCCCTAACAACATAAAGATTTCGTAAGGCTCCCCATACAGTTATTGATGGACTTGGGAACTTTTCAGTATTATGACTACCTACTTTACATGTGATGTGTATACTTTTATTACGATTTCGCATTTGCCGCCCGATGTGTGAATTTGAAATACGTTTTAGTTTTGTTTATGCTAACATAATTTTCGTCTTAGTTTTTTATGAAAGTTTTATATGAAATATCACGGCGAAAAAGGTACTTGAATAATGTAAAGTACATGTATGTTCGTATACTTAGTATTTTGTTGGACAATTTTGGTCATTTACTAGTATTTCAAAGACCAATCGATTATTATTTTCATTTTGGATAAATACAAATAATAATTATTATGTTTTGTTTGTTATTTAGATAATCATCAATTATTAGTTATTGAAATTCCGTGAGTATGAATTCCACCTTTTATATGTGCATGAATTTTCAAATTTTGCTCTTTACGTTATCAGTACACAATTTATACATGGTATATTAACAATACAATATATACTATAAAAGAAAATACATCTGTAGTAATAAGAGTATTTTACCAGTATGTTTAAAATTTAAATTAACAGGGATAATTTTCATTTACGTATAAATTATCTAACAACGTTTTAAATGAGCTTTAATTTACTACAGTAATACAGAATTAATTTAAATTCGACTATGACCTCAAATTTAAGTAATTGAGTGACAATCAGGTCGAATTTAGTGAAAATAAAATGGGTTATAACGTAACTAAAATATAATACATGGTGCTATTTTTCCTTTCAAGCCATATGTCATTTTTATGTTGGTACTTTTCGACAATATATTCCTTTTCATTGTGATAAAGGTGCTCATAGGGATAGAGGCTTTAATCTACGATTATAGGTGACACTCACTATTGTGCTTGACCTATTCTTTGAGTTATAGTCGTTATCGTCAATGATAGCACAATTTCAAAGTGCTTTGATAGCCGTCTTTGAGGGACGTACTTCTGGGAAAAATTTTATTAAAAGTTAGATGTTTTATCACCTATCAGAGGTTTTTTTCTGGTTTGAAAACGTTTACGTAAACTTATATCATAAATTATTTATTATATACGATACTTGTTGTAATCTATTGTTTTTAG
Organism: Pachliopta kotzebuea; assembly: GCA_018246255.1. Classification (NCBI taxonomy): domain Eukaryota; kingdom Metazoa; phylum Arthropoda; class Insecta; order Lepidoptera; family Papilionidae; genus Pachliopta; species Pachliopta kotzebuea. The sequence continues at coordinate 5,111 of DWLS01000825.1, forward strand.
ATTTTTTGCAGAAATGGTTAATTAAAGAATCGCCAAATGTTAATGTAAGCTTCTAATTATTACACTATTGATATAACTAGATGGAAACTAGAGAACTAAATAGAACCAGAAGAAAGATTTACCGAATAATGTACTGCTGTACATCACATTTGTGAATGAGACCAAAGGGCAGAGGTAATTTAAGGCAAAAGGTTTTTTAATTAGGTGCTTATTAAATTTACAATGGTACTAGTATTGATAATAGATTTTCCTGAATAATTAGCAATCCTGTGCAAATGGAAAACCTTAGATCTATGCCCATTCCTTACCAGGAATCTATTGAGAAAAGTGGTCACAAAAACGGGACAGGCTATTAGCTCCAACTTGCAAGTCGCAACCTTTAAAAAATAACCTCATCCAAAGAACACATAAAAAGCAGACATCGTTTTTCTTTTAAAAAACTCTCTCATTTGCCTATCAATAGTGGTTGGAGCAGATCTGACCGTAATAAATGTCATATTTTATGGCACTTAGGAAAATATGCAAGGGAACCGTTTTTACATTTTAGCCGGTGACCGGGGATCGCTACGCCGAATAACACATTTCGCCGATGTCGTTTCCTCTGGCTATCTTTAAATTTATATTCACTTTTATTTGCGATATTGTTCACTCTTATCTTTGATATATCATCAATTCATTTTTAATATTAAGAACGTATAAGTTATTGACAAATATAAACTTAAGAATAGGAAGGTAAGTGATCTCTTGTCGTTATAGTTACCACGAAGGGACTAAAGCTTTATACTTATTGTTTCCAGTCCGACCTACATAGAATGAGTTCACTGTATCTTGAGAGTAGTACTGTGTTTTCTTTTGAAAATAGTGATTTTTTTACCTTCCGTAGCCCTGCGAAAGATCTTTGGTGAGAGATTACGGAGTAATATACAATTAAATAAATGAGTTGAAATACGTAAATTTTATTTTTTGTCAGTATTCTTTAAAAAAAATTATAACTTGACGGATGCCTCAGTACTGACTATACAGGTTTTTATATATGGTGATAACATAAGTTTTTATTATGTCAGTACAAATTTGGTATACGAACGGTTCGGCATCCTGTGTAGATAAAAAGCCGTAGACAGCATGCGATGTGATCCATCAAAGATTTGCGTCAAAATGAAAACAAATCTGTTATAAGCTGTTGGCGGAATTCAAATACGAATGGATAATCGACGCGAAACGTGCTGCTGGCAAAATCGTTCGCATTATAATTATTATAAAACAAATATTATTCTACAACGGCGAGTAATAATTATATCACCTAGTCATATTTACGTATAAAAATAAAAGAGCAGATTCGTCACTCTAGTTGGTAAAGTAATGAAGAAAGCTAGTAATAACTCCATCATAATCATAATTTTTTATTCAGTTAAGACCATTTTCTAAACATACTAAGAAAGTAAAAGTACTATAAAATCTAAAGTCGTTTAAAACATTATTGTTAGTACTTTTGTAATAATGAATAAGCATGTATTTCTTATAATGATTTTAGTTTATTTTAGGATGTAGTTAGAGGCAGATGGGTGACATCTCTAAATTTTCGAATTTACTCTAACCTTGTAGTTATGAATTAGTCTTTATTTCTTATTTTTCATCATTATAACATATACTAACAGACTTTAATTTTTCAGAAAACGGAACAAAAGTAACCTCACAGAGCGATTACTCTCATAGTGTAAATCTGCCTTTTTATCCGACGAGACATGCAAGGTAACTTGCATTACATTCCGTTCGTCGTCTTGAGATATAAGGTGTATATCTCGTTACAACAGTAATTTTACTCACGTACTGCATCTTTAAAACCGGAACACGGTAATGTTTGTGCATTACTGGTTGCCGGCTGAAATGCGAGTCGCGATGGTATCTAACTTGACGGTCTCCGACAATAAAGACTTGGCTCCATAACTATGCGGTGTGTGTCCTCAATTGCTATGTTTCGGTTATCAACAAATGTGAGTCTACTGATCGAGCTCTTCTATGATTTTATTGTCACTTCACGCTATGTAAATTTGAGGTTAGCCTATTATAGATAAAAAAAATGTGAAACTTTTCAAATAATTGGAAATGTTAAAACCGCGTGCCCAAAAAGACGTCGATCATTGACTTATAGGCACCCGGACGTCTCTCGCTTACAAAAGGCACGCAATGGAGTCAGATTACGGCGGCACAATATTTGCGCGGGCGAGTGTGGGTTGCCCGATAAAAGTATTCTATTTATTACCGACGCGGCACATTCAGAGCGCGTCACCCATTGACATCCGACTTCGGCGCGCTTCCTAAAGAAAAGGGCTGACGAAATTTTCTACACTGAGGCTGTTTATTCATACTTCAAAATAAGTAAATTTATTAATACTGTAATATATAAATAATTGCTGACTACGAATTGAAATTATTAAATATTTATCAGTATCTGTCAGATCGAATTAGGATTAAAGTAATCTATAGAAGAACTAAGGGTTCAAATAGATAGCAAACGCCAGAAAGCAATGGATAAAGCACTCCTCGGAAGACTGACGGCTTATGGGCAGTAAGGTCATCGGGTTATGGCAGCATAGGACCTACCGACATGGAGATCTTTAGGAAAGCTTATTACCAGCAATGTATCCCAGGGCTAATGATGATTTTTATTGTAAATCGAAGAATTTTTTTTATTTCTTTATTTTTCAATAAATAAGTTATTAATAGCAGAAGAAATTATTAGTGAATGAAGGTATTATTAAAGCAGTTGTACTTTTGAAAAATCGTTTATGAGTGTTACTAATTGATCAAAAAAAATCTTTGATAAACGCATATTAACGCTAAACTAGTCGCCGATATACATTATACATGAGGGAACATTTATGAATTATTTTTTTATGAGAGATAAATTAGTTATAAACATACATAAATATTTTAAAGGTCTTAACATGAGTTTTGGTAAATAAATGATAAGGAAAATAATATAAAATTTAAAAGTATGTACCAAAATTAGTTAAACTTTGTTTGTATTTAAGTTATACCTTTTGCTTTGGCTAATACAAATAATTTATTTAAAATAAAGATAGCAACCCTGTCTAAACTTCGCGGTATCACGCACCGCCCCTGTCAATGTGTATCTATGATGTGTATAAACTCGGTACTTGCGAGTGTGAATAATTTTTCATCTATTCCTTATGCCCATTATGCTCCGCGGGCTCACTATCTGTTCCCTGACAGAATATTATTCGATTTTTTCCCCATAGCTAGTCAAACATACGTACGGAAATTGTAATTTATTTTTCCTTTTAATACTCAAACATCTATATCATCAGTCAATTAATATCTATTGGTGGACGTGAACCTCATCCAAGAGCTACCAGCATAATTATAACTAACAGAAATCATTACAGAATTTATATTAAAACAGAATTTACATAAAGATCAAGAATATTGAATTCTTTTATGTATATTGATTGTTCATTTTATTAACTCTTAAAGAAAAAATGGTTTTCTACATTTCTTTAATGGTTTTCTTTTCTATAAGTATGTGCTAATTTTTTTTAACCTAATGAAAAATATTTTGTTTATAAAGTGGTATTGTCCTTACCATGTTCTCTGATCATGTATCTCCAGTTTGATTACGGTATCACGCGTAGAAGAATTCGAATGGTAATAGTGATCTTCTATCTTTCTTGTCTAGCTGTCACCATCATATTATAACTCTGATGCCGTAACAACTGTTATTTTTTGACTGCCACCATGCGAGAGCTATGGTGAAAATATTTGGTAAACTGATATGGTGGTATCTGGCTCCGTGGTCATTTAACATCATGTGTTACTGAGGACAAGTAATCAACAAAAACAGTATAAATAAATTTTTACATAAAAATAATTGTTGGAATTTTAAATAATAGTTTATTTCGGTAAAAGTAGCCGTTTCTTAAAATTTCCTTCTTTGTTATATTCTTATGAGAAAACATCGTGTCGACAGTGTGCGGAGCCCTCATAAGTTCACAAGAAGCATGTAAGATAAAGTGGGATTTGTAAGTCTTATGTATGTTCCGTATGATATGCAGACGTTTAAGTTATGGGAAACTTACGGTGTCGGAGAGCAAAGTAAATTGCCAATACAATTTATATTTGATTGATTATAACAACAAACAGGTACAAAGTTTACATAGGAAGGAACGATTTTTAAAAATTTTCAGGGTGCACGAAAAATATAAGTAAATAACTTTAATATTTTGCGTAACAAGACGTATGTGATCACCGTCAGGTCTCTTTTTTAGCAAATAAAACAAGTAAGTAAGATTACGTTGCGGTCCAGAAGGCACTGTAGTGCCATGTCCAACTCTGAACAGAGGCTTTTCCGATGGCGAATATTTGCCTAATATTTAATTTATGGATTAGTGAGTGTTGAATAATTGTGAGTGTCACAGGGTAAGCTGTTTTGCTGCCTTTTCTACGACTAGTTCCCATTTATTAACTATCCAAAATTCGTGGGACTAAATATTTAGGAGGGAATATTTTACTTTAATTTCTATAAAGAGAGAAAAAAAATTACTTTTCTAACATAAATTTTATTTTATGAGGTATAAATTAAATTTAATTATATTTTTAACTTAACCCTTAAGTTTTTCTCACATAAATATAACGAAAACAGGTCACTCTATAATAAATCTCCAGCATATATGTGCATCAAATTAATAACGCTTGACGAAGATTAAATTTAGAGGTTTTTCTTCAAATCTAATAGACTAGCAAAATAATCTAAATAGAATGAAAAGGACGTACAAAAGACTAATTTAACAGGATAAACAAGCGAGTTGCTACCTAAGGGTGCCTAGCTATATCATTCAATGTAGGCTGCGGTCAGCACGGACCGAGCCGCTGGTAAATCAAAAGAGCTTTCACTTCAAAGCGACGCGGAATAAATGGCGCCACCAAGAGAACACAGAGTAAACTGGCAACACCTAGGGAAGAGTGCAAAATAAATGCGCCAACAGCGCATTACACAGCCATTGAATCAAAAGACAGACTGAGCGTGAAGTGATGGAAACTGGAAAAAATGACAAAGGTGCCGCATGGCATTAGCGTCTGCGAGGGTAGCCCTATTCTGGGATCTTGAGTTATAGGGCTCACGTGCCAACGGCCACGGTGACCCGCTCCAACGGCACAAACGATCTCCCACTCGCTGGATACGCTCCAATTTCTTAAGAATTTTATACGTATTTGTCCCCGCCTATTAATTACGAAAGGTTGCCATATACACACATATTTTCATTAAATTGATATTCAGAAATTTAAATTTTACGTTATTCAGTTATTAAAAACAAATTTAATGCAATGAATGTCTACGGTTAATAAACTTAAAACGACTAATAAAATTTTATGATACTTATACTTTGTATTAGTCACTTATTGCGTGTATTAAAGGTAATAAATTACATTAAAAATTCAATATCCATATATTACATAATTTATTATATCCTTTATATTAATATCATTAGTTATTTTTTTATTATGACTTTTTCACCTAGGTTAGTAGACATTTCATATTCATATTGATTATTTTACTCGTGAAACATTGTAAATGGCTTTTGTCTTTGTTTTAAATTATAGTACTAATATTTTCTATAACAGCCAAAAGTTCTTGTTCTTTATAATAAAATAAAATTTGGACCACAGACATGGTGTCAAATAATAATAAATATTGCTCTTTGGCGTTTTCCATATCAACCTGGCACGGTAGGCCGTGTCAATATTGCCCGACACGTTTGTAGAGTCGGATGATTTTTACATCAAAAGCAACGGCCGACTTGAATCACACCGCGTAAACACAACTTAAATAGATATGCGAGGAGTGGAGCGCCGGGAACGTTTACGAATCCGTATACTCTTTGAGAAAAAGGAATATTTAATCCTTTACGTACCACGGAAACAATTTCCACACCTTTATATCTTTCACGTGATGTCAAGTGACTGTCGGTAAGCCTGCTCTAGTACAATTAACAAGAAGTTGAGTACAATGTACCAAACCGTAATTAAAATTTTAATTTATACGTTGCCTCCACATGAAAGGTAGGAAGTAAAATTTTTAATAATTTCACAATATTTTATTTAATGTTCAAATTAATGTAAATTATAACTAAAAGCAGATAAATTAGAAAATTATCGAGTTGCGTTTTATTCAAATTTAATTTTATAGTTCGCCGGAGTAGATGTATGGAAATGCGGACAGGATTCGGTACAGAGTTGGGCGTGCAGTGTCCTATGCTGGTTACATTATTTACTGCGCTTTAGAAGCTGAAGCGAAAAGCAATAATTCGTTTATTCAACGCGGTTACCTCGCAAGTGTACTTTACCCGTTATCCCTTTTTAACATTATTTTCAGCAGGTTTTATCTCTTAACTAAAGTTATTTGTCAATAAAAGCGGTTTTTTGCCTATCCATATTCCTGTTAACAATTTAGGTTCATTTACTGATTTTCATATTCAATTGTAATATCTTTTGTCGTCTTCTGTAAAATGTTTATTTTATGCTTATTAATATATTGCTATCCTTTCTTTCAGTAAAGTGTGGTATTAGAGCAATAAGAATATTAATTACACATTTTGAGCTGCAAGTATGTTTTGTTTAAACATGGTTATATATAATTTTTTTTTATTTGGCATACAATAAAAAAGATTATTATCATTACTGTTTTTCTAGAAACCTTAAAAAGAATTCTGGTTAATTAACACCACATTAATTAGAACCTAAGCGAAGTAGGGTTCCATTTCCAGTACTGTTTTATTGGTATTACAATTAGCGTTCATCTTTGTTTATGACTGAATCAAAAATGGTCGTATTGGTTTCAAATTGAAGTTATGTACGTCTCGGGGTAAAAATAAAAAGGTGCGATAGTTTGTCGCATTGTTTTTGCATTTTAAACAGGTATCCCTTGTAAAATTTCACGACTGGGATTATAGTTGGTAGCTGTCGCGTCCTAAAGTTACGGCTTTCATACAAAAATAAAGTTTAACGAGTGTACACAGTCTGTTGCAGGTTCGCAATGCTGAACTCGATTTATTGCTACGTAAAGAACATACATTTCCAATACTTTTTGTGAATAATGAAAACTTTATCATGTGGAATACACATCATACTTCCTTTTAAAATGTAGCATTTTTTAAATATGATTTTATCCAACAAGGTATAAATAGATCTGCCCAATCCGATATGGTTTTGGTAAAGATCTTAATAGTGCACATAATTTGAAGCAATTAATTAAATTGTTATCATAGTACTTTCGATATGTACATACATACATAGTGACGGACTAAGGCTAAAGCGGACTCTAGGCAAGATCGTTAGTCCGAGCCTATCTTTTTATGAAAATTAGTAACCTAATTTTCGGGCCCAAAAAATTACGGGACCTATGCACGTACCTAGGTTGCCTAGGCCTAGTCTATTCTTGTACGTACAGCGTAAAAACACAGAAAAATCAAATCGAAACAGTAATGATCATACATGAAAGTTTGTCGGTAAAAATAGTTATTGTGGTAGCACCTATATATATAGTCTTCGCTAGAATAGCAATCACCAGTATTTTTAGTTTTTATCCGTCATTCACCATCATTATTAGTTTTTATCCGTTTAAGCGCCTGCATAATATGTAAAAGCAAATAAACTTTGACAATCCTTTTAAGTTCGTTGCATATTTACTACAAATTTTGATTAAATAAATTTGTTCGTGTAGTGTTCGATTTAAAAATATCTTGTGTTTCGTAAGAAGCTAATTACTTAGTAATTGACACGGGTATCCAATAAAAAAACTACCAGTATTATATGTCTGTGTATCTGTCTGTATACTAGGTGACTAAACATTATTAGGCATGATTTGTTTATAAAGACAGATTTACGTCATTATCCAATCAAAGCTCTATCCTTTAGTGTAACGACGGAGAATAAAAGATTATTTAGATCTGTATGTAACACAGTCTTGTGAAATTTTTATGTAGATAAGGTAATTTTTAATCTGTTAATTTGTTTGTATGCTGATAGTGAGGCAGAGATTATCTGATGAGTGAAATTTAAAACCAGGTTTACTTAAGAGCAAGGTGTAATTAATGGTATAAATTATATTTATAATGTAAACAATAAATACAACCAAGCATTGAGATGATCAATATATTCACGGAACTGTAGGTGAAACATCAGTCAATAATAATAAAGTGTTGGTGGATGTTTATATTACATCGGACTGCGCTCGTTACTTTGAGTTTTAAAATGTTTAAAAGTAATGAAACTTTAATAATTTGACAAAAAGGGAACTTTAATTTATGCTATTTCTTGGTGAAGATTTGGTAGTATTAAAGCTCTTATTATAAGTAAGCTATTATTAACATAAAGTAGGAGACAAAAAGTATTACATCTATGTGCCTCTGCATTACTGAAGGTTAACTATTAGATTTACGAATTATTACAAACAGTTCTATCTTAACCAACCAATTGTCACTTGTATACGTCCCATGACGACGGAGGCCGTATTGGTACCAGAGTAGAGGTGGTATTAAGCCTTGATTTTCACCTTTCGTATGGCGCAATAACATAGCAATAACTACTTTTTCGTGACAAATATCATACAAATTGACGACCATGACCAGTTGTCAACATTGAAACCATAGACAACATGAATTAGTAAATAATATGATCACTAACCTTGAATCTTCGCCTTAATTATCTTACTTTGGTTTTAACATATAAAATCTCTGCTAAAGATTTGGTGGATGATATGAACTTGTGTGGGTAAATACAGATAAGAAATGACTATATTTTTAAATCTTTCAGTATAGTTCAACACGTCACAATGATTTATAGATTTATAATTAACTCTTCTTATAATATTAAGATGCTTAGCCATTAAAACTTTGGTTTCGCTTTTAAAAATTTTAACTTTTTAACAATCCTATTTTAATCCATTTGTTAGTAATTCCATGAAAGGATCTAACATTACCATGTCATATTAATTTTTTCTCTCCAAAGTAAATGATCCTTTTTAAAAATATTTTATCTATGTGACTTAAAAAAAGCGTCATAAGAAAAAAAAGTTTTTCGTTTTCATGTTTAAAAAATCAACATCACTTTATAATTGAAACATAACTAGAAAATGTATCTAAAATTTTTTTTTTAGTCTTCTGAGGAATCTAGAATATTTAAAGTAATATTCGTTAATTTATTGGTAGTTCGACTATTTTTGTATGAGGCAGCATACAGCGTTTACGGACTCCTTGTATTGTTTTTGAAAATCATCGCCATCTTAAAATAAACACTTGTCAGTGAAGTGCATCGAATACACAGTAGCTGTTTGAAAACGAAATTATTTAGTTTTTTGTGTGATCAGTATACGTTAATATACTCTTAAAATGATATTGTTAAGATTCATTTTACGTTGTCAGTTGTGAATGTCGACATTGAATATTGAAGAATGAACAAGAACATTCGAGTGTTCTTCGGCGGTTTGTGAAGTTACGATGGATATAGAGGTAGCTATTGTATTTAACACTTCTCGCCCTTTTTGTATTGTTTGTCGTTATATTATAAAGAAGTATTATTGTACTCATAATAAATACTTCAATTTCTATCGATACTCTTTTTATAGATTTTCAAATAATAATTCTCTTGTATTTATTATACTTTCAACGAGATTTTTTTTTTGGAAAAGTCTATTAGAGCATCTTGGTATAGTCTGTTATATGAAGTGAAAATTCAAAGGAGTCACAAGGAATCTATACATGTAGATGGCAATGCATCGGGCATAATGGAGATGGATTAAGAAGATATGATCAGCGATCAACAAACATTTTGCTAACACACAACAATAACATTATTAACTATTGTATTAAATTCTAAATTAGTTTGAACGTTTAAAAATTTATTTATTTCAGTATATTTGCGTTAACTAATTAAGTAATTTTTTCAAATTCTACTTAGTAGTCGAAAATTTCGGGTTTGAAAATGGCGGTCATTTGACACGGACCAAAATATTCTTTGATAATGTTTTATACAGGATTTACTGTACTACATGCTATATATTTGTGTTGTCTTTCGTTTTACGAATGGAAAATCGTCGCTAAAGTTCTGGATTCTCTTTCATATTAGCAGAATTTCACTTTTATACCAAACAATTTTCTATCATCTGTGGGTATTCTCACCATCACTAGACATCGACGAAATTATTGCGTAGAGCAGTAGAAGTCATAAACCGAAAAAATAGTAATACTTAGTAGTTAATAAAATTTGTTAGTTCTGTTTACTTCACAAAGATGGCAGCACTTGTTTGATAACAGCCGCGGGAAAGTATTACAAAAATACTCGAGTATAAATACTCTTTTATTAAGTATTACAATGGAGTATTTGTCATGAACCGGTGAAATTTGTGAAATTTTCTTTTTGCGTGACGTCATAATTTTGTTTACGTATATGTTACTAATAATAAGTATGACGTTTTTTAAACAACTTAACGATATTTTCTACATCGCATATTCTTTCAGTATTTATATATACTTCTGTATAAGGTTTACAATTTAAAAAAAGTTATTAGTGTAATGTTAAAAAAGTAAAAAATTGCATTTATTGTTGTAATAACTATGATGTAATTAATTAAAAATAAACGATAGTTTATAGTAAATTAATACCATTACACCAAAATTTAGGTAATACAGTACATGTTACCATTTTTTTGATTTTCATATACTTTTAACCACATACAATACTTTTTTGCTTAAAAATATATTTTCGATTTTAATATTGAAAGACTGTCAGATTTTAAAACCTTACAGTAAGAGCATTTCTTTTTTATTTGTAATTTTAAGATTTGATATTTTAAGTATAAAAAATGGAACTTATGACAAAAAAAGTTGAAAATTACCGTCACATAATTTATTTTTGATTGTACTTCAAGTTATTTCTTTATCAATTTTTAAAATACCGGTTTAAGTTCAAAAACCGGGTTCGATAGATTAACTTGCGCATTCAAAAAACGCTTTTAAGCGAAATTTGCTGATAACTTATTATAATAGGTTCTGTAACTCAGGCTGTATTACTACAGGGACTTTTATTTGCTCGTTGTAACCTCTATGTGGCCGAGAGACCATTTAGATAGGAATTTTTTGTTTCTATATATATATAGACGAAAGAGGTTAAATATATATACATATATATAGAAGAAATGCATAAGTAATAAAAGCATATGCTTTTCTTATTTCTTCATATATTTTTGTGGCCCGGTTTTAAGGTTGCTGTAGCTAGTGAAATGATTGGGAATTGGTATGGCGCGATATCTCAAGCGACGGGAATGATGTAGTACAGTGTACGTTACTTCACTAGCATTATTTTAATAAAGGTAGGGGTTAATTCATACCCCTACCTTTATTAAATGTCTTGATCGCTTAGACGCATCATCAAAGAAAAAAAAAAATATTTTTTAGCAATTGTTAACTAATGTCATTTTAAAATGTCTTCATACTTAACATTTATGTAAGTTAGTCACATGAATTATTAGTCCAAATTCATTACCTAGATATTGGTACATTCTAGCACTCATATTTACATGTTCTATTAGAAGTCTATAATCGTTTAGTGAAACCCACTTTAGATAATTTTGAATTTATTTTAAAGTTTTATTTTCTGAATAACAAAGTATGATGCCGATTAATATTGTTGTTCAATATTGATTATACAAGACTGCTGTGTAAATATCCTAGTATAATCATTGTTCACAACCTAAGATTCATCTCATTTTACACAAGTCAATAAGAAGCTCATTTTGAAACTAATATTTTGATACTTGTATATCTTAGTGGCTAAAACTAGTACTACTGTGATATCTGGTCTAGAAGGATCTCTGTAGTACTTGATGTAATAAAACTTAAAGAAAAAAGATTACTCCAATTTTTTCTTATAGATACATAGTAAAGTAACTTCCAAGTGAAGATACAAGGTATAAACATCTTTATATAAATACATTTACATTGATAAGTAAGTTCCTGCTCTCCTGCGTAATTGTTAATGAATAAATAAGATCTATGCACTTCTAGGACTTGGGGGTCGCGATGTAGCCATCACAAATATTTCTAATATACTTGTCGCCTATTTTTGTAAATATAGATATTCATTACAATATTAAATATAATAAATGTCTGGGTTTCATAACTCGATCGTAAAACTGTGTTTGCCTAAGTTATGTTATAACTTTTGGAGGTTTTAATGCAAAGCTATTTTTTAAATCTGTTCACAAATAACAAACTCTTTTCTTTATACGGCAAAGTATCGACACGGATAGTATTAACTGCTGGTGATGATCATTGCCACAAATAACGGTGACCTAAAAATTAGACGCAAGGTATTAAGGCACATTACTTGAATAATTTCACTAGCTACAGCCGAGTTCCAAAGAAACACTGAGAAGCTTACACATTACTCCTCTTCAGAGCATAAACTTAGACGATCTTTCAGACCTCTCTAGTAGCAGAGTTCCACTATCAATGCTTATTAATTATATTAATTATAGCGCCCATAGAATGTAAATTTCATAATTATTGCGATGTCCTAAATTAAAAATTATTTGTAATAACAGGATTCCTTTGAAAAGAAATTTTAAAGTAACTCTGACTTTTTTCATTTCATTGCTTGAAAGAGATGAAAATATGTTATTCATAATCTTATATAATTACATTTATATACATAATATAACTTAAAATACATTTGTTGAGATGAGAAAACAATATTTAAGGTATTTGTTTTTATAGGGAACAAATTACCAAGTGCATCATAACAGTGAAATAGATTTATAGTTAGTGTTCAAGCAAATGAACAAATTTGTAATACTTTGTAACGTCTCGGGAAGGACGACGATTTTTCTGCCTGAGTTGACTCCATGTTATAAAATAAGAGTAAATGTTAAGTCAACACATTTAAGTACGGTTTATATCATCTTCCTTAAATAATAATTAATAAACTTTGACCAATGTTTGCATTTATCATAACTTATAACGTAATAACTAGACAATCGTTTAATATTGTTATATTAATTTTAATATATATATATATATGCGCCAGTGTACCGGAATCTAACAGATTGTGAGGGTGGCAGTGCGGTGTGTATCGGGTTTGGTATCGAAACATTTGAATGCAAACATGAAGTAATGTGATTAGCGGCCGGGGCGCGCGCGTCGGCATCTCGGCTCATATTGATTGCCGGTGACATCGTTATCGACGGCGCGCGGCCGCACCGCTCGCCGCCCAAAAGAAACAGGAGCGTTTCTTCGCGCGCCCGCAGAGCAACGGAAAAAAGGGCGGGGACTCCGCGACTGCGGCGGCGACCAATCGGCTCGGCCGGCGGGTGCGCGCGAACCAATCGGCGGCGGGCGCCGGGGCGGGCGCGCGCACCTCGCCGCGCCTTCGCCTCGCTCCCGCTTTTTATTTATTGTTGCGCGGATCGCAGCGCGCGGCGGGCGTGTGATGTGTATAGAGTGAGCCAGCATGGAGTCCGCCGTGGACTCAGCGTCGACTGCGAGCGAGGTTAGCGGTTCCTCGGGTGGGTCTCCGCGCGTGAAAGCTGCGTCGCCGGCTCGCGCGATGAGCCCACCGGCCCTGTTGGCGCCGCGGCTCCCGCTGCCACCGCCCGGTCTGGGCCTCCTGGGTTCCCTGCAAATGATGCATCATTCGCCTCTCGAGCTGATGGCAGCCGCTCATCACCACGGCCCTCCGCGTTACGGGAGCCCGCCTCCTATTTCAACTTCCGACCCCTCGGCAAACGAGTGCAAACTTGTCGACTACCGCGGACAGAAAGTCGCCGCGTTCATCATCCAGGGCGATACCATGCTGTGTCTGCCTCAAGCGTTCGAACTGTTTCTTAAGCATCTGGTAGGCGGTCTGCACACAGTGTACACTAAACTGAAACGGCTGGACATTGTGCCGCTGGTTTGCAACGTGGAGCAGGTGCGCATCCTGCGCGGGCTAGGCGCTATCCAGCCGGGCGTCAACCGCTGCAAGCTGCTCTCCTGCAAAGACTTCGACGTCCTGTACCGGGACTGCACCACCGCAAGGTACGTTTCCAACGAGTTAACGACACCGATAACTACTTTAAATGTGAGTTCTTTTTTTGTATCTACATTTTTTACTTTTCTAATTATGTTTTGCTGTACATTCGCCTACTATTTCTTTTTTGGGTGGTTCTGTTCGTTTTTCCTAATTTGTATTTGAACTAATTATTTTTTCGTATTCAACAAAAAAAATTGCGGATGATATTATTTATAATGTAAAAGTACACTTAGATACCTGATGTAGATTAGATGTATAATAGTAATAGTCTGTAATAACTTAAACTTTTCCGGTTAACAAAGTTCGTATTAAAAAATGACAGGATCCACGTTGTGAAGAACACAAGCGGCAGTTCCAACGTAACCGAGAGGGAGCACCATTAATTTTTCATATTTTAATACGCGCCAAATATTTCCACTGAGTTAAATATTCAGTCGGGCAACGGCGACGGAAGGGTTAAATCTCTGTTAATTAGCAGCCGCGGTTTAAATTTTTAAATAGTAATTTTTACAAACGCTAAAGTTAGATTAAAAAATCTTTGTTTTGGTACGGGGGCACACGGTACGTCCGAGTAGGCCTATATCGGGAGTGCCCAATGCGTTTTTAAAAATGTAATTACCGCGGTAATAGCGCGCTTGGGACACCTAAACTTTAATTTTTTGCTCGTATTGTCGCTTTGCGCTAGAAATATTTAATATGCGCTTTTTGTTTGCGACTTCGTTTTGGGCGGTACGTTTAGGCCCCATGAGTCATATTTATGTTTGACTTTATGAAATCACATTGCAAACGTACGTTTAGCTGGTGATATCATGTTACTTCCGCAGTCGTTTTATGATAAATTTAAATTATCATAATTGTAATTAGAGAGGGGTAGTTATATAACTTTGTCACATGCACTTTGTAATATATTACACATTAATACAAATTTTAGTATATAATACATTTTAGTTGTTAAAGAGATTAAGGTTTAATTAAAAATTTTCTGACTGTTATCGTGGTTAAGGTGCTATGGCTAATGTTAGAATTATGTGCAATAATAATTGAGAAAAATTATGTCAAACCAAGTTAGTGTGTTTATTATGAAATATAATCTGGGGGAAGATTACTTTCCATAGTTATAGAAGAATTCTACTCATATTTACTTTTATAAATTCTTACAGCTATTAAGAATATTTAGCTAATTATTAAAAATACAAATATAAACACCAGGGAACTCTATAGTGAAGAGTCAAGGCCATTTATCCACCTCGCTGGCCAAGTGAGGGTTGTTCGATGTCGCATGCTGACAAAAGCAGTTTTCTTGGATTATGTTTGGTTATCTTACGAGATTGTTGGGATATATAGTAAGCTCACTGATTTTATGGTTTATTATTTATACATGGCCTTTGCAACCATGCATTAAAATTTCACAACGTGATGATTTAGTCACATATTTTCTCTGATTTACCCAGTTCACGCGTCGTTAACTTATTCTCGCGTTTGTTTGTCGGTCCGTATCAGATTTAACTATGTAATTAGTATCACTACACGTAATTATGTTCTTTTAAGCTTTTTATAATAATAATATCATTATTAATAAATTACATGTTTAAGGAGTAAATTTATTTTAGCTATAAGAAATGTTTATTACATTGTCTTGATAATTACAGATAGTCTTAAACACATCCATAAATATCTTTGATCTGATAGTGCTTCTTTTACATTTAATTAAAAAATACATTGTATTTTTTATTGTTATCAAGCTTAAAAGTTGTTACGTTTACTGATGGTTTAACAGATAGTGTTACAAAGGAGTTATTTAAAAAACTAACGCTCGCCGCACACAAAGCTTCGTATTAATCTGTATTGACACGTTTCCACCATTACGATTCGAATGATTCTGACGAGAGAGAATACAAATCATACAAATAACTTGTTTTTGTTGCTCACCTACATATTGCTTACACGGAACCTTGGTCCGGCTTACCTGATAACTTTTTGTAATCTACTTTTTATAATTTGCTGAGAATATTTGAGATATATGCGAATGAGCCCGGTAATAGGTTTGCAAATACAGGACTTTAAATTTTTTATACGGTTTCACTGTTATATATCCTGTAATTAATATCTTTACTTAAGTTAATAAAACATGAATAGTAACAAATTGTGATTTCAATATTCATTATGTGTAACACGAATGTGGAGTTTATGTGAATCGACGTCGAGCAGAACAGGGTAAGGACTATAGTGTTGCTAGGAAATGCGATATTTTAAAGAACGCATCGCCCGCATTACAAAACGTATACAATAATAGGTGGATGCTCCTTTTCACGCTTCAATAATTGCTTGACGGCAGATAAACGAGATCGGATCGGGTTACCGACCCGGGAACCGAACGGCGCGTTCCAACTTGTGACTCTCCACTCCACAACTCTTTTGGCTTAGGGTTGCTATTGATTAGGATATGTTCGTTATTAAACTATAAACTGGCATACGTTTTAAAACTGTAACTACACATAAAGTTTACAATTGAAAATTGCTAAAAACATATAAAATAGTTAACAAAGCTATAACCAAAATATACATATTGAAACATTAAAAGGAAATCGTGTTATATAGATAATTATATAGTAATTATTGATTGCAGTGAAAAGATATGTTTAAGTATTAAATGATATCTTTTTTGTTGAATTGACGAAAGCTCGTTAGTATTATATTGCAGATGTTTTCTAATAAGTGAGATCTACAGGCGTCGCTTGAAATCAATAGATGCAGTGCAGTGCTCATGGTTTCGTCCATTGTCTCTGCGACTGACAAAGAGCACCGTTCAATTACGGAGGTCATCAACACGACTTTTTATGGAATTTACAGTTTTACGATGCATTTTGATGGTCCGCCTTCAAACGGAGTGATATTTTGTAAATAAACAAAGCACTGAAATAACTGCCCCATCACCTTTGTAGCGCCGGTGGGTGCGACGGGACTTGGTACTGTTTTTTTTGTTGTTGTAGTACGTTTCAAATTTTAAAAAAATTACTAAAGGATTCGGTCGGTACATCAAGGAGCTGGAGCTTTGTACAAAAAGCGGTTTCATTTAGTGATTAAATCCTGTTGATAGTTGGAACACGGCGACGCTGTAATGTCGGAAGCCCTTTCTATCCAATTACACATAATATGCGAGATCATAACTAGACTTTACGGTATTATGTACACGTATTAGCTGTGTGCGTTGCTTTACTTGCGTGTATTCAATTTTGCGGACGGGACGTCTGGAGTGAACATATGTTGTATACCATGAGTGATGCTTCCAAACTATTGGGCTCCGACTGGCGGAGGTCCAAGCGATCGTACTTATTGAAATATTAATCCAAGACGGTGCAGTGCTGTCTCCGAGGAGCACGTGCACCGATTAATCCGATACAACGTGAATTATAGCAACAGTTAACGGTTATCTATAAATCACATTAAAACAAACATTATTGTCAGCTGTTCAGAACACAGTCCGAATGTTAAATAATTTAAAATAGGTGTTTTTTAACTTTTGACAAAAGAATATACGACCATATTAGTAAATTGTTAACGTTTCAACGTATGCATTAGTTTTGACAGGTATAAGAACTATTACGAAATAAGATGTATTCAACAATTACTAAATCTTTTATAAAAAAGTTATATTAGTTTGTTAGAAACTGTAATAAAATATTACGAAGGCTAAAACTATCAGTTATAGCAATAGATATTAAAATGTATGTAAAATGTTATGAAATTACGTTCCAACTAGCAAGAAAAAAGCTACTGAAAGTTGACATGGCATGGCATATACAGCTCATTGTACCTACTATTGGAATTTTTAGTTTTCTTTACAGTAAGAGAATAAAGGCCATCATATTACATTCTACGTTATTTTTGTATAAGTTTAGATGTCATCTAAAATGTCAGAAAATTACTGAAAGTGTTTTTCTTATTATTTTAGGTACCTAGTGTAGCTTTTGCTACCGGATGTAAAATTAAGATCACATGTTTTTTTTTTTAATTTGATTTATTACCATTAAAATATTGATTTTATTTATATAAAACTTAGCTAAAAGAGCAGATAACCATTATACCTATTAAAGTAAACCGCACAGGGTGTCAGGTTAGCGGTTTCCAAGCCATCGTAGTGACACTAGTAAAGCATTACATAGGCCATATTCAAGGCGAAGTGTTAGAAGCGCGGGGATATCACTCGTATCACTAACAGCTTTTGGATTATAATTTACATACAAAAATACCAAAATTAATGTTTTCTTTAACTCACTTATTGTTTCAACGGGGAACTAAAATTCCCTAATAAATTTTGTACTGTTAAATAGTATGATAAGATTAATAGAATCTTTAAATTACTTATATTTTTGTTGATTAGTTTCAATAAGTAATAAAATGTATAATCATATGATATATTGATAACTTTAGAATAACATACACTCTATAAAATGTTACATTATACTAAAATATATTTATCTAAAGAGGAAGTTAAATAACATGATTGATTATCAATTTTTTTTAGTTACTCTTATTTTATTGTAAAATTCCGTCGGCAATTAAAATTTTAATAGACTTGTGATACATGTTTTGGTAAAACCTACAGTAATGTTTTTTAAAACCTGTAAAACCTACTAACAGTTATTAAAATAACGTATTTCTAAGTTTAAAACGTTAAAAAGTTCAAAAGTTGAAGCAAGTTATAGTTACAATATTACGGCCTCTAGATTGCCACTTGACTGTAAATATAAAATATAATTTTTTCTATTATCACATACAAAGTATATGGTAGATCATTAAATAAAAGTTACTAAAGAAAAATAAAATTTTAAGCTAATTACATCAACAAATATTAAGTAAACGTTATAAATAAACATTGTCATAGATTGTTACGTGACCTTAACAGTATTAGAAACAATTTCATTGTGCGCAACATCAAACAACATTCACCGAGTGGCAGAACGACAAATAAACTGGAGTAGCTTAAGGAAACGCAATTTCCTCGAAGGCAGTAAAGCGACAAACTGCTCCACAATGGGAATATCATGGCAGCAATTTATTACGATTGATCAACAAGTAGCTGGGGAAGGCTCGGCCCGACTCAAGCCGTGGAGCGTCCCGCTGAAGGACCCTCCGAACACGAACGATCCGAAACACACTCAGACAGTCGTAATCCCCGTACAATTGTAAAAACGACGACACGCACACAAATGACACGGGGGAATCCCTCCGGCTAGACGGAATTATCTCGGGCTCTATTTCCGTTCCGCGTACTATTGAAAATGCGTCCCACTCTCTCCCGCGTTGTGGGATCATGCCGTCTCTTTTTCATTCGGCTCATTCATACTGGTGAATTTGAATGGATTCGGTACATGCGTTTCCTTACTCTACACTCCACTGACAGATTTGCCGACGGCAGCACGCGCCGGGAGAGCTGCGACCGCACCGCTTATCACGTGATCAGTGTTCCGCGCAGTGAAACAATTTGTAGAAAAACCGAGCGACAACAGAATAATGAGCGTGATCAATTAAAATTCGCTTCCGTGCCAGTTATTGAATGGCCGATAGAAACTATCGCATGGCGTGCAGCCGGCGCGACGGTAGCCGTTCCACCGTCTTGTAATTGCGACTCACCATGTGTTGAGCTCTAATCATGTTTAATTATAGCTGGTGTTGGAGTCATTGCCGTTTATCATGAGATGAACTGTTACAGACATACAAACGCTACGGGAATACGATCAAACGTCGTTCCACTTCTTAAAGTACGGTTCTCATAACAACTAAACCTACAGTTCTAATAAATATTTTAAAATAAACCATTACACGTCCAAAATTGCGTTTAGTTTTAAGATCTAGTTTAGGAACATCCATATGGCTGTAGTCATTATGAGATAATACCTTATTATGTCATAAGAGAGCATAAAAATCAATGGATGCAACATTAGAAATATTAACGTCTTAGAGCAAGATTTGAAATATAAAGTTTAGTTTAAAAATTGTTTAACTAACGTGAAAGCGAAGTAATTATTTATCTATTCTGTTTTTGACTTTGTCTGCATTAATAATTATTTTCTAACTATAGGAAAGACCAATTTTTAATACGTAATATATAATACTAATTTAATCTTCTTCTAAGTCGTATTTCCTCATGACCGAGGGTCGTGGTCATTACGGGCAGTGAAACTCACGAAGGCCTTCTTGACTAATTTAATATTGTCCTGAAATTTTTAATTTCTGGACGTTGTTATTTAGTTTTTACATTGTATTAATGATTGTTAATTGTTTATGTGATGTTATTGATCGCTAATGCTGCTATACTATGAGAGTGATAAACACTTTCTGTTTTTGGCAATTTATCCACAGCTAAAGTAATTAAAAAATGAGTTATAACTTTGTTGAAAAGAAGTAAAAACGGATCAGCTTTAAGCGTAACATTTATCGTTGAATTCAAAACTGTTACAGACGTACAACATTCAGTTAAGTATTACGAAAAATTAAACTTTTGCTTACTATCCGTACACAATTAAATAGCTGAACATGCAGTTATTAATCCGACGCAGATCACTATCAAAACAATAGGAGGCGGAATGCACTGGAATGACGTTTTTATCCGACCTGCTTCACTCGCTACTGTGTGAATGAGCTACCCTTACCTGTAATTACTACAGCTGTTACTACTTATCGATTTCAAATTAAAAATCAGTGCCTTACACGAAGTTTTCCTCATTTCTCTTTGCAAATTAGAGAATCATATTTAAGATTCACATTAAAAACCATTTATAATTATGATTTACAACTATTTGAAAAGCTCTGCTAAGATAAATTTTATTGTAATACGTACATACAAGTATAAGTAAAAGAGTAATCTTAATCTTTGATCGATGTTTTCTTCAAGAAAAGAGTGAATAGGCACTTGCTAGGTTAATGCGCTTTACCATCATCGATCACATCTTCACTTAACACC
>DWLS01000826.1:0-26156 GCA_018246255.1 Pachliopta kotzebuea
GATCTGAAGTATATGTTTGTTAAAATTTATTTTTTATTTTTTAAATTTTTTATTATGATTATTTATTATTACATCGTACGTTATAAATATTTGAATTACTAAATTTTTTTTGGGCAAAAGCTTTCTTCGGTTTTTTTCAATATCAACGATTAATCAGAAGGCCACAAAAATATTATACGAAAATACATTTTTATAAATTGTAATAAAAGTAGATATTCGTTTTGTATTTGATTAAAAAATTTTCAATAGAAAATACAGATTCCTGAAAAATGTTGAAGGATTTACGAATAAAAGGGTTAAGGAAATTTTCAGGTATTTCGTGCTACGTAGAGGGGTAGAAGAAAAGAAGTGAGGGAGGAAGTGGGGGGGAGGGGAGTTAGTCAGAAAATCGATATAAAGTTGAAGGTCTGTGTTGCGCGAATTACAGGGTGATGCAGCTTTAACGCCCCCGCGCTCTTATCCCTTTCTCTTCCCCGTTTGTCTTCTCCCTCCTTTCCCTTCTTCTTCCTACCCTTCCCCCTCTCGTTTCTCTTTCCCTATTCCTTCATCGATCCCTTCCTTTTCTCCCGTCCTATCCTTTTCTCCTATCCTATCCCCTTCTCCCGTCTCTTCGCCTTCTCCTTCTCCACTGCTGTCCCATTCTCTCCTCCTTTCCGCCTTAACTTGTCCCATCAACCTTTACCAGTCCCCTCCCTCTTCTCCTTTCCCCACCCACTTCTAACTTCCCCTTCCTCTTTTTTCCTCTCCTCATCTCTCTTCCTTTCTTCTTTCTCTCTTCCTCTCCTCCTACTTCCACCACATCTGTCTTTTCGATACTTCTCGCTTTTCCTTACCACCACCCTCCTACATGCCTTTGCCGTTCCACCTTTCCTCCCTTTTATCTTCTCATTACACATCCTTTCTCCTTCTTTCCTTTTTTGCCTCTCTCTCTTCCTTACCTTCTCCAATACTCCTCTTTACACTCTATCTCCTCTCCCTCCTCTCTCTTTCTCTCACTCTTTACTTTCCGTCGCTCTCTCTTCTTCCTCCTTTCTCCCTCCCCTCACGCTTTATTCTCCCCTCTCCTCTTTTCCTTACTTTTTCCTCTTTTCACCGCACCCTTCACATTTTCCAGGTTCTTATAGTCTACATTTACAGGAACTACGAACACAAGGAAAGCGGCGCCATTTCTACAATTAACATAGTGACACGAAACGCTATATACCTTCATCTAAATACATTGAAAAGAATGGAATAATTAAATAAATTTATTTACCATACCATCTCCCGCACATCTTGAGCCATTTTCTTCCCCTATTACGCCCAATAAGATAACGATTCACTTTCCCCCGATGCCTACGGCACGCCCACCCGCACAAACATTAACGCCCTCCTCGTCGACAAAGGATAAAAGGTTCTTAAATATTAAGAACTCTGAGTTTTCTTACAAAGTCAGTTTATTACTAAGGCTTTGTTCATCACGTAACTAAGATTATTGAATAACTACATTAATATAACTGTTGTAATAGAAGACGGGTTCTTAGATACTAATACAATAATATATATATATACATATATAACACAGTAACTTGGATCAACCATTAGTATCATCATAGTACACAAACATAACCTGCAACATAATATCAACAATAATTTCGATTAGAAACTGTAAAATATTCCAAGGATCTAAGTTAGTTAAACCGTGGTCAAATTTTTCACCGTGTCATCGTGAAATAGATTCTTTCTTTAAACAGTTTTAATACGTATATATTAATGGTTCATTATTTATAAAAATAAAGAAATATTTCATCGGTTTAATATACCTTTCTGGAAAATAATCATAAGATCAACTATTAGTATGTTTCCGTAATAAATGTGAATTTAAAGAATTACATGCGTGATTTTTTTAATTATGATCCAATTTACTTTGATTGCCAAATTTATTTACAATACAAAAGTTAGAAAAATAGTTTTCGGATATTAGACTACAATAACTAGAAAACGAAAAATGTTTTTAGGGTTCCAAAAAAAGTTAAATTATTCATATATCACATAATTTAAACCGTACGTTAATTACATTTTTTATAAAGACGTACTTTTTCACAACTTATCCTGTCCTAAGTTTAAGTTAAAAGGAACTTAATCTTGTCTCGTGTCACTTTAATTCGTTTTTAATGTGTTCCAATATATTACTTTATCAAATTTCAACCTATTGCACCTCAACTTAGTACTTTTTGCCAAGACCTTACTAAGACAATTACCTTTTCCTTCCTCGGCTTTTCTTAACTTAGAACACCATACATTATTCTTATCTAAAACACCATCACACAAGTAAATAAGCGAAGAATTGACTTTTAAGTCGTTGCAGGATTAATCATAAATAGATTTTAACATAACCAATAAATACATTTTTAAGTATTTTAAATCATGAAGTCGTAACAACTTAATTTGTAAGGCGGTCGTAATAGAGCGGATTTATTTTCTGCAGTGCTTAAATTTACGGAGAAAGAAAAGATCAAAAGAAAACTTGCAAATTTCAAGACTAATAGTTTTCATGGAATTTTCCTCTTAAAGAATTAATTAATTGGCCTTTTTTGGATCCGAAAGCTAGCAGTTCTGACCGTAAGATCATTCAAACGACTATTTATACATTCCACGGAACGACAGAATTGTACAGTTGTTTCATATACAAACTAACTGCGTGTGCGCAACAAGTTTAGGGGTCTGCTGTAAGAACAGAGTTGTTTAAAGGAGATGTTTATAAAAGCAATAACTTGGATGATGACTACAACGCGAAGATAAAGCAGCGTTAGTGGTTTCAAACTTTTATATTATATACTCCTAGCATTACCCATTCGAAATTAGATCAAAAAGTTTATGAATACCTGGTTAATCAGTCTGTTCATGGTGATCAGAATACATCGGTTCGGGTCGTCTTTGCACCGTATTACGTGCAGGTTTAATGCTGCGTCAATGTCACAGGATGCTAATCAGAGACTAAAAATTAACGTTTTTCCTCTTTGTTAAATGAAGGTGATGTTCCTTTTAATTGGCATTTAAACAATCTGAATAATTACTGAAGTACTATTCAAAATGCAATCATCAGAATCGCCTTAATTGGACTTTACTTTTTTGAAGAAATTGAAAAAGCACATACATTTACAATCAATTCAGATGGATACGTAAAGATTTGATAATATCTTTGATCCATGAACAATACTTCCAATGGCTACAACCAAAGAAGACGATTTTGGCAGAACGAAGCAATGTATCTCACGTCTATATGGTCGACCGTCGTCCACTGCAAGGTGTCACTTCGACCATAAGTGACCCCCTTGCAGTCCTGATTCAACCATAATGGACCTATTTCTTATGAAGTTATCTCAAATTTAATGTTTTATTAACAGAATGGTAACATTATTTATAATAAATAAATTATTCAGTTGTGTTTTTGAATTACAAATAAATAATTTCTTTTATAGATGACTTTTCTTTGTTTAGCCCTTAAGTACAAACTTAGTTTTAGGAAAGCTAAATTATAATTTTCGGTGCGGCTTTTCGTATACTTACTTTCATACTTAACTATGAAAGTCACAATTCATATTTATTAAATACAATTATAAAATAAAATTAAGCCTAACGCAATTTTTTTTTTCAAAAAGTGTGGTATTATTGTTTATAGATAAATATTAAATATAATTCCTACTTCTTTTATTTCCTTAATCCTCACACTCTATATTTATTTTACCAGGTCTTTTGTATAAATCAAAATTCAATCTTTCAGATTGGTAAAAGAAAGGATCGCCACACAAAAAACGCCACCGAGTTGAATCTATTCCATGCATAACTTTACGAAGAAATATTTAGAATGTAAAAATCCGAGATAAACATACTGTTACCGCGGTTACCGGTAAGAATATGTGTCTAATATATTCATCCTGTTCGAAACCATGTCGGATTATGTAAAACGAAGCAGCGGAAGATTGTGTGACGATTTATAGATTGGACCTCTAATTATCTTTTATTATTCTTCTTATTGTTTGTCTTTCTTCAAATCATATGACATTCTCTTAATTTCAAAATGATACGTAAGCAACGAGAAATAAATAACTATTGAGTAATAATTATTCTGAACACAGATTGATTTCTAATATGAAGTTGATGATTTAAATTTTCTTTCAAAAATTTTATTACAAAACAACAATAGCAATGTGCTACATAAATTAAATATTAAAAACAATAGAAACTAGAAGTTTAAAACTATGTAGCAGAGATTATACTTAACCAATAATTATTTATCATCAGTCTGCTTCAAATGGAAATATTTAGTAAAGTAAGTTTAGAGAAACCATTCGCATTTATTCATCATGCAGACTTATTAAATAAGTCAACTTTTACGTAATATCATAAAGACAACATGTTATAATAATTAGTTAAAATTATATATTTATTATAAATCAATCCGCTAACGCACATTTTACCGACATGCTTGTATTACGTGAGAAGAAGAATCGCTAGATCGGACACAAGCAGTTAGTTGACCTGTATTTAAATAAAATAGAAAACCTATCTAACTATTAATGTAACTTTTCAAAATAGTAGACGACAGTAATATAATAAAACCAAAATTATCTTTCTTAAGAACATGAAAGTCGCATACATACGAAAGATTTAATTTTGTGTGACAAAGAAGAACTATTGCCATCTTTCCCTGAAAATGACAACTGTTTATTAAAGTTACAGAAAAGCACCATGCATCATTAATATGTTTAAAATTATTACTTTTTAGCTACAAGTAGCATTCATCCGCATTTATTACATAGAAAAGTAACTCTCTTATTTAGATTATATTTTTCAGAATATTATTACGATCTTTTTATATACTTATTATTTATAAAATCTTCTTCTTTGTTACACTCTTGTTAGAGTGATCTTGGACGGCATGTTAATATTAATTCCAAACTTTACAGCAAGCGATAGGTCGCCTAATTTATTTTATGGGAGATACTGATTCACGCTTTCAATCACTACTGTGTTTAGCATTACACATAATGTGCATGGGAGCATTATAAGATTGCTTAGCTTACAAAACATAAAAGTGCTATTCAACCTTATATACTCTATTTATTTTTTTCTTTTAGTTAACGGGTCATCTTTACCATCTCACGAGCAAGGAAATGGTCATACGTCTAGGCTCAAAGATTTTTGGTCCCGAAAATTAGGATTCAATACCACCATCCCCAAAATCTTAAAGAGTCCCACATTATTTGGAAGTAAGCGCAAGAGTGATAAAAAGAAAAAACACATCACATTTGTTGAACCACACAGACTTCCTAGGGTAGACTCATGGGATTCTCCCTCTCGCCTTTCATCAAACATCAGCAGGAGTACCCAAACACTAGATTCACCGAAGAAAGACAAAACAAGTAGAACACCTTCTCCGCAACCCGGGCCGTCGCGGAAAAGTTTCACACCAACTAAGAGTCGCGAAGAGAGAGGTAAATTCAAAATATATGCGTCACCTGAACGTTCAAAATCAGCAGCGCCAGCAGCAAGCTTTGAAAGGGTGCGAAGTCTTCTAGAAAAAAATCCACATCGGCACTTGTTGGCCTTGGCAGTTCCAATATCATCAAAAACAGGACAAGCTTACTTACGACCAAGAAGCAAATCCTTAGAGGAATACCTAAGGCACCCCTGTTACACTTCACCACCTTCACCAGCTCCGCTTGACCCGGACACCGAGAGTCGTCGCACATCAATCACATTTATTTATAGACCCTCGTATGATTACGAAGATCTCTCATCAGAGAGTGACGAAGAAGAGATTCAGTCCAGAAATTTCTCAAGAAATATTCTGTATGACATTTATAGAGAATACGGAGACATTCGCGGAAGGTATTGTACGTCAGAACCGCACAACATAAACACGCTCTCTGACTATCCGTATTACGATCCACGACCATATTACCAAAATAAATACAGAACCAGATCGAACATGAACCCACTTGAAGATCATGAAAGGAAAGTTATTATCGAGTTCTGTCATCTCTTAGAAAAATCCAAGCAGCTCTTCAACAGTTTGAGGTAGATTTTTTTTGCATTACATGAAACTATATTAAAAATATGAAAATATATTAAGAGGAATCATGTTTTAATATTTTGAAGACTGTTTTTTTTTCATGAATTTTAAAAATTTTTATGAAATTTATGGTATCAATAACTACTAATTTTATAACTTTTTGTACTATGTTTTCATTAAAATCAAGGTGGACATTTGTAACTAAATCTATTTTTTTATTAAACACGAAGAAAGGTGTTGAAAAAGTAAATAATGTCTAGTTTTCAATAAACAGATCATCATTAGAAAGAGAAAGTATATTTTAACTTTGCTTGATCGCAACTTTATAAAGTATTAAAATGATAATATTATTCCTAATTCAGGGAGCTTCCCCAGTACGGTCACAAACAATGGCATTCATATTTTGGCCGAACATTCGACGTCTACACTAAACTGTGGAAATTCCAACAACAACACCGTAGCATATTAGACAACAAATATGGTTTAAAAAGATGGCAAATCGGAGAAATTGCATCCAAAATAGGACAGCTGTATTACCACTTTTAGTAAGTATATGCTTCTGTATAAGCTGCCCTTAACACTACATCGTCCATTTTTATTCTTTTTCTAAAATGAGATGTTGTACACATGTGTAATAATTTAATTTTAATACAGCTTGCGTACAAGTGAAACTGGATACCTTACTGAAGCGTACTCCTTCTACTCGGCAATACGAGGCCGCAGCTACTACACACAAGCCTGCAAAGAAGACAAATGCGAGCTGATGGTTAAAAAGCTTCGCTATTATGCTCGCTTCATCGTCGTTTGTCTGCTGCTCAAAAAACTAGCTCTTGTACGAGACTTGATAAAAGAACTGGACAAACAAATCATTGAATATGGTAACACATATGATCCAGAAGACCAGATCGAATGGACAGTGGTAATGGATGAGGTCAAAGCTTTCATGGTCGCCGAGGCGGCGGTGTCCGTCTTACATCCCGACAACTATCCTATTGTGCTGTCCCACAGGTAAAGCATCTATCATTTTACAAATAAATATCATTAAAAGATCTTAAATACAGATTGTAATGTTAACGTTTTGTTCTTAGGCTTAATATCTTGAGTGTACCACCGCCTGAGAGGCCAACACCGTCGTCCCTTACGCTGCAAGACGCAATCATAGTAGGCAGCATTTCACAGCAGGTTAAGTTCTCAGAACTTACAATGGACATGTACCGGATATTACAGACTTTAGAATGGGAACCAACTGGCGAGATGCCGCTGATCTACAATGAGTCACCACGGCATCGCTACTCATCAACGCCACAAATGAGTAAAGGTAAACGTAATAAAATAGTGCCTGTATAATAATAAAAAAAAAATTGTAAACGTAGCGAAATGTGATCACTATAGTAAACTTAAAAAAAAATTATATCATCCAAAAGCTATAATCCGGCGATCGTAAACGAGTATCCTTCTTCGCTTTGCGACAATAAATTTTTATATATATCCTTATTGCGACATAACTTGTTTTCGATTTCATAAGGACATGTAGTACTTATTTATAAACTTAAGCGAGTTTTATTTATTCCACGCTAAGCGAATACGGATTTTATTTTTTAGAAGCGAATTGTTACAAAAAAAATTTCTTTGTCTTATTTTTTTATAAAATTATTAAGTTAACTTTTTACTGATGCGAAAAACAAACTTGAAATATTTTGTTTTATACATAATTCCCAGTGTATATTCGTTGTTTAAGGTTATAATCCAGAAAATTTAGCTCGCCACGAGAATCCTCACAAGCACCTGTTGTTCAAGCCATCCGCAGCGCAAGTGCTGGTATACGCTGCGAGCAGTTGCTTCGACTTGCCGGCCAACGGAGCTCTTCTCCTTTACATCTCCGCTGATTCCTTAATTGTTCCATCTTCAAAACAAACTGAAGATGGTAAAGATTACATTAATTTTTTATATTTTAACACCTTAACAAATGCGAAAAAATATTACTGATTTAAAACGTTGTTTGTTTGAACAACTTCGCAAAAACATAAAGGTAGTATTTCCTGTTTTCAAAATATTTGACTTCGCAGCTAAACGATTTTAAAGGTTGTAAAAGTGTTTTACTTTCTTTTAATGATACTGTAATGCGTTAGTGGTATTTTTAATTTAAATAATGTTTCAATCAAGGAAAACCTCGAAGTCAAAGGTTTCTGCTGTGTAAAAAACCAGATTTAACATTTTTTTACAAATAGGAACCTCATCACGATCTCTAAAAAGGATCTGAGTGGGTATTCCAAGCCAGCTTTAACAGAACTTGAAAGCTTAAAAAAACGCAAGCAAATCGCTTACGCGGGTTGTGAACCTCTTTTGAGCAAACGTTTGGCAAATTGTGCTGATGTTTAGATTTCTTTATTTATTTTACTGAGTGTTTCCATTGCAACGCGAGTCGCTGCAATGGTTTGGGCGCAAACAAATATATTCACTGGTTTAATCTGTCTGAATAATAACATGCAAACGATGCAAATATTTTCGTGAACTCCTACCGTAAAGCAATTACAAAGAAAATAATAAAAAAGAATATATATTTTAAATTCTTGTACATAAACATTTAAAAGAATAATACTATTTTCATGAACAGCCTAATGATAAATTTTGATAAAAATGTTGATAAAATCTTGTATATTACAAATAACAGTAGATATATTTGCAGCTGCATATGACGTTGGCGGTCTCGTCACCAACATCAAAACTGATTTGTATAGAGGAGACAGAGAGCGAGAACGAGAAAGGGAAAAAGAGAGGGATAGAGACCGCGAGAGAGAACGGGATAGAGAGCGGGACCGGGACCGCGATCGTGAGCGCGACCGGGATAGAGAACGCGACAGGGAGCGAGACCGGGAACGTGACCGAGAGCGTGACCGAGAACGCGAGCGGGAGCGCGACCGAGAGCGCGACCGCGATCGAGAAAGAGAGCGAGATCGAGACCACGTACGTGAACCTAAACCCGGGCCTTACAAAATTAGAGATCCGCAGTGCATCCATCCTGGAGACTTATTCCCGTTCACTCGATGCCCTCTCTTCTTGATAATCGATTCAGACAATTCTTACATTTTCCAAAATATACCACGGCTCTTTGGACAACCGCTCATCGTATTGATGTCGCCATTGGAACTCCCCAGCACATTTCCACGTAAGTATTTATTTAAAAATAAAGCTTCTCGCTACTTTGATATTTCACTTAGCTTTCGTTAAAACACAATTCCAAAAAAATATTCAAGTCAATTTAAAAAAATGCTAATGACATAACATCGGAAACAATAAATGCTGAAAATGATATCATCATGTAAATAAAAAATAATTAATTACTTAGATTCATCATCATAACATTCAGTACAATAAAATATAAATAGCTTCGATTAGACAGAAAGAATTTCACCAAATATTTCAAATTTTCATTTTAAATTTGTATGAAAATAAATAAAATCTTTTTATAACAGCAGATTATAGGAAGGAGGGCAGTTTATTTACACTGTTCCTCCACTCACCTCTATCGGCATTCTGCTACTGCTGCGACATTAAAACTATACCACTGGTAAAGTGGGAGAGGTCGCAGAGTTACGTCGAAGCATTCATGATTGAAGCCTCCCAAGTGATGATGAGACATCGAGTTGGTGAGTATTATCTTAATTATGAAGAATACTTTTAGGAAATTTATCGCGGATTTTGAATTTCCGTATATTTCTACAAGTGGTTTTTAAGTAATAAAAATAAATTGATAGGGGGAATAAAGCAAGATAGATATATTTTTACATATATCTCAATAGTTTGGTTAATTTGTTTTTACAATATTATCAGTTTTATAATTTTTTTTTTTGGCACCTATTTGTATTTTATTTTCTTTCTACTCTTCACATCCTGAAAGGTGGACTGGAAGAGAATGCTTTGTGACATTATATCCGTCTTTTTGTTTACTGTGTCTCTCTTGGACATCATTTTCTTCCTTTTGTTTTATTATACAAATAAAGTGTAAATGAATAAATAAATTTAGATAAATACAGATTTTAGTTACTATCCAAACAAACTTAACTTTCTGCGACATTACTGAAATAAGATATTTTCTTTCTCATCAAGAAATCATCTCTAAATATTTCTGCTACAAAATTAATGTACAGTTCAAGGCGTTTAAATCTACTGATAATTCTCGATATATAATACCTCCTTGGGTGCTTACCTAAGGATTGATTGCTTAATCAACCGAACTGAAAAACATTAGAAAAAATAAAAATAAATAGCTTTTGTATGATAATTCTTGGTTTAGTACAGACATTTAATAATTAAGTAAAATAAAATATTGTCTCTGATTTAACAAAACGCAATGTAAGTTGATTTGTTAAACAAATTGTTTTATAGACGCGACATTTATAACATTTATGGCTGACGACTTCCTGCGTCTCTTCGTGCTGCGGTACATGTTCTGTGCGGTAGCACTACGTATGCACCGCGGCTTCCGCTCAAGGACGCACTTGCCCCGCTCATCGCCGCCGCTGCCCGACGACCTGCTTGAGCATCCAACGCTTGTGCATATTATCATGGACCTTGCTGCTCACCTTCAGGTAATATTATTTTTCATCATCAGCCGGATAAAGCTCACTGTTCAACATACGCCTCTCCGGACGATCTCGGACAAAAATATTACGTTTTAAGAAATCGCGGCTATTATAACATCAACCATATCCAGTTACAAGTACAGATATTACAATCTTATATGAAAAGTGTTATGTATTGTCTTTTAGATATGACGTTAAAACTCAATGTTAATTAATTTCAGGTCCGCAGTCATTTCCATGACTCCTCCGGCCCTCCACCGACCAACAACTAAATCGTAAATTAGCAATAACCAAAAAAAAATATTTTCAATATATCTAGTGAAGTAGATCATTTTACCCTTGCATGATATTTTTTTTGTCATAGACATTAACTTACAATGTAATATTTCGAAATAGAACCAATGATGTGATACGATATACAATACATAACAAGTCATTAATAGAGCCTACTGAAGGATATTCACTTTTAATACAGATCTTATTATACACTATTGAGTTTCCAAAATAGTCTATTGTCTTGTTTTAATATAAATATTTATATATACCAAACCATCACATATATATGTAAATTCCAAATAATCCCATATATATAAATATATATAAATTTATTTATACAAGAATTCAAACAGTTAGTATTTTTTTCAAATTTTTATGAAACAAGTTTAAGGTTGTTATAAAATAATTTTTATAAGAGTGTATTGGAACGGTGTGAATGTGAAAAACGATACGTGCATCAATAATTTGTACTCGGTAAAAAGTTCTCTAGTAGATAACACAATTTAAAATAAAAACCTGTATATAAAAATGTAGCTTGTTATAAACTTAAAAGTAGTGATTATATTAGTTAAGTAATAAGAAATTAGAAAAGTTCTGCAATGAATTTGTATTTACAAATTTTCGAAACAACATCAAAAGACTTTGAGCCCCTAGTTTTAAGTTTAGTGAGTGAGTTTTAGTGTTAGTGTCACAGTTGATTAACAGACAAAGTGACGTTAGTGATAGTGAAGTGACGCTGATTCAGTGAATAATATAATGTTGTCAGTTATCTATAAGTACATAAATAAAAAAATCAAAAAAATGTAAATACTTAAAAAAAACTGAAACCAAAAAAAGTTTAAAAACCTAAAAAGCACCTACAAATTATGTATTATTTATAAGATTGTAAATAGCAAAAATATCTATTGTAAATAGCCATTGAACGGTATTGCTTTTGTGTGGTAAAAAAAAATTTGAAAAATGCACAAAAAAATACTTAAAAAACCCAAAAATTATATAGTTTAGTAACGAAAAAAAATATTGATGTCTCCTCTTTAAGATAGTGTAAAGAAAACTTGAAACCTATAGAAACATTTAAAGCCATAGTCGTTGACGTCAACTGTATGCGGATAAAATTGCCGTACCGATCATGAAACAAAGCTGTTCCGACGGTTTACATAACACCTTTCAACCTGTACCACAAGACCTTTCAGAGCATACCCACCAAATGCCGTGACACACATAATCGAAAGAATAATATATATTGAAAATTTTGTCTATACAACCTATAACCGTAACAGTTAATATCCATCCAAGTATAAAAATACCTTGTATGACTGAGCAATTCAAAGCCCCCATTTAACACCGGAACCTCATTGAAATGTTAAATCTGCTTAATTATTTATAGAAAAAAAACCTTTGTGTTCCCAATTTTGAGACCTAAGGTCTCTTTACCAAGGGTATCATGGCCTATCCACCATTCGGCTATATAAGGTTTTATCATATATTTAGTTTATATATACCTATTACAATTTTATTCTTTTGTTGACGAAAACCATCGCAAATGTTTAAAACTTCAATATGAGTCATGAAACCTTAAACAACAGCTAAGCGAACGTCACTGGTGGTAGGTCTCCGTTACCAGAGACCGTCTAGGTAGGTACCACCGCAGCTCCTATTTCTACCGCCAAATAGTAATGTGCAAACATTACTGTGTTCCGGCTTGAAGGGTGCTGTACGCTAGTTAAATTACTGGGGTAACAAGACTTAACACCTCATGTTTCAATGCGATGAGCGCAATGTGGTGTAGTGTATACCATCTTAAACAGCGCGTTTGTTATGGGCAGGTGTATCACTTACCATCAGGCGAACACCGAGCTAATCTCTTCGTCTCAAATTAAAAAAAAAACTATAATAATTGTTATTAATTTTTAAATTTATATATCTATATGTATTTTTTGTATGTTGTAATGATATAAAATTGTTTGTTGTTTTTTTAATAATATTTGGTAGAGATATCACGGAACATATGAAAATTATTGGTGCTTTTTGTGTTCTCGAAAAAGGTTGTTCGTGTCATAATGTGTTCAAACTATGAGGTAATATATGGTACACAGCTTTACGATAGGGTAGGCTTGTTCCCACCTTTCAAAGGCTGATAGGTTGTAAGTACATCATTGGTCGGGTCATGAGAGAACGTTATATAGTGTATAAATTAGTGTCAAAATTATTTTTTCAATTTTATACTACCGTATCAAGTATCCGTATCTGTATCTGTATGTATATATCTAAGATTAATTACTGTTGTTGTTGTCTTAAATATTTTTCTAATAGCCATGGAATTGCATTGGTTATTTTCAATTTATTTGCGCCGTTACTATGCAGTCCTACACAGATTAGGTGTTTAATGTGGCAATCTGCGTTTGAGCCCCCAGAGTGTCCATTAAACTTATTGTATGGTAACGCCGCCAAACTAGTTAGGATAAACATATCATAAAAAATGACAATAAGGACATCGAGTACAGAAAGCGGATAGTAAATTTGTTATTCTTTCTCGTAGACTGCGCAGCAATGCGGATTACAGCAATATTTAGTTTTAAGAAATACTATAGCTTCTGTACTCGTTATGTTCTATAAATGTAGTGTAATCTTAGCAAATACGTTATCCTGTATTGTTCTGGAATTTAATTCTTCACAATATACCCGTGCAAGTTGTTAAATGCAGTGTGTGTTGGGTAGTAAGGTCTGGACCTAAGTGACAATGGAATTGGTACTGCTTTATCGTATTGCATGACAGGAACGCAATGTTGCAAAGCTGTGATGTTCCAGAACAACACTGGACTATTTATAAATAGTTAATATATAATTAATTGGAATGTTATTAATGATGGTAAACATCTAGTTTGCAAGGTGATGTCCGGACATTAATGTAGGTAGGTCAAATTTGTGATGAACACCAATAGTTGTTAAGCATAGATAACG
Organism: Pachliopta kotzebuea; assembly: GCA_018246255.1. NCBI lineage: Eukaryota > Metazoa > Arthropoda > Insecta > Lepidoptera > Papilionidae > Pachliopta > Pachliopta kotzebuea. Next base: position 13,879 of record DWLS01000826.1, read on the forward strand.
AATACTGCCGCTAAAATGCGCACAAACTTAGTTAATAAAAAGCCAGTGAATAATACAATAATAAACTAAAGTATGAATGGGATGTCACGAGTGAATTTTATCTCTTTACTTTACATATATTATGATTATTTTAGAAACTCCGGTTTGAATTATATTGTTAATGATTATTTTATACTTGTTCGTTTACTACTAAAATATAATTTATTAACTGTAATAGTATATATATCAGATAATATATAACTAATCAAAGCGATATCCTTTAGTAGGCCCAATTTAATGACATGCATAGCAAAATTTAAGAGATATATTTTGTAGAAGCAAATTGCAATTTTCATAAAGCACTAGGCAGAAATTTTAAATAAAAGACATTTAATACAGTTGCCCTTCACCGATGGCAGCTTTGGTCTAGATATATTTCATATAAATACCTCATTGTTTGTAAATATTTGAAGCTTCTCAATCATCTAATTTTTTAAAAGATTTTAGCTTTAGTAGTTGATAAAAAAACATTTATTTCATAAAAAATAGTCCCAGTTTTGCTTGTAAAGCTAAATAGTTCGCGAATCAGAAATAGTGAAGTGGGCAAAAAACTACAGATGGCTTGTTCCACGAAAACCGTATGGCGCTATGAAATAACGAAAAAAGCTTTTATCATTAGATAATTTAAGTAAGTTTACCTTTGATTCACAAGCATTTACTATTAATGTTGCTATATCAAAAAAGAAATACAAAAAAAATGTCTTTATCTATTCTAAGTGTTAATAGGTGTTCTATATATTTTATTATAGAATAATAATATTATACCGTTAAAACATTTCAATGTTTATCAAGTTTCATAATACTTAGCTTGTTGCATTTGAAAAAAAAATCTAAAAATTCAACCAAAAAAAGAAGCTTTTTTGTCTTATTCTGTCTTCTACGTAGTTTCTAAATGTAGTTAATTAATGTGTCTATGTACAATTGTTTACATGAAGTGGCGGGGTAATATAATATAGTACATGTCAGCCGTTAGCGTGTATTCGTTATCAATAATTAACTTAAATCTAATAACAATGACGGGGAAATTTTGCTGTCTTTCCCAATTGGCATGTCCCTCGCCTTTGTATGGTGATTATTAAGAAAATAAAAAATTTTAAGTTATCATCTTTACCAGCCAGATAATTCCCACTGCCGAGTATGGCCTCTCTCGTGGATGTCGATCTTGCACTGCCTCCATCTAGCGGCGGAATTCAATAATAATACTATAAAAATCATTTTCAGCGTCCATGAATAATAACGTCTCGTGAATAATTTTCATAAAAATAAAACTTTTTCCTTTGATGTTAACGAAAAACGAAAAAAGTGTGAGGAGTAATCCACGAAGAGAATTCAGTGGTTTTTCTTCGCCATTTCGTTTCCGATTGACGAACCTGACTTGACCTCATTCATGTTCCTATCTCTCCTGTCATATATACGTTACTGTTTCATGTTAATTACTAAATCGTTTGCATCCATGGGTGATGGTGGTCACTACCCATTTATGAGCCATATTCCAGTTTGCTTAACTGACCTCTAAAAAAACTTTTCTCACTCATTGTGTCATAATGTGTGTAAAAAAATAATGCTTTACCAATGTAATTTAAACGTTTCACGTGTTATCTTAGTATCTATTCAAATCGCTTTAACATTGTACGATTACATGTATTTATTCCTTAAAAGTTGTAAACATAAATATGTATATTCATGAATGTTTATTATATATATATACATATTTAATTTATTAATGTGTAACGTTAAAATTATAGAAAATATTAGTTCAAAGAATTCCTTGCCATTTTTAACAAGCATTGCATTGATTGCAGTGGAATCTCACAAAGCTAGTTCAAAAATATTAAATGATGAAATATTTATCACGTTATGCTTTACTCATGTTTCCACTATAAAACAATATATATTTACATATATGTATAAAGAAATATATTTATATAAAAGCATTGAAATATATTCAAACACATCAAATATATTTTATTATGATAACAATCATTGCATCCGTTCTTCCATATAGTTATCATTGATGTATTTTTGTTACAACAAACACATAGTGTTAAATCAAATCGCTAATTATGTAAAAATAATAAGTGCTAGTGTTCCTGTTTACAAGTTTTCATGAAACAGTTACAAGTTTCTTGTTATTTACTACACAGTGCAGTAAATCAGCTTACAAATGATCACAAGCACTTATTTTGGTAAAAGTAAGAGCAGTTCAATACGTAGATACAGCTTTTGGTAAAAATTATAACGCCATGCTTTAAGATAGTATACATAATGTAGTTTCCAAATAATTGTGATTAAATTATGATCAAAAACCTTTCAGAAAGAGTTCATGTTTGAAAATGTTACTAACAAATGGATTTATGTACTCACAAATTTCAAAAAAGGTCATGTTCTGTATTACAAATCTAAAGGACAGATAAAAAAGTTTTAGGCGACTTAAAATGCTCAAACACCTATGCTGGCTTTCACATCTGCATCAATATTAACGGAATTTATGAATTCTTGGTATTTACTTGATAATTTAATAATAGGACATTATTTAAATTTATGTAAAATTGGTTTAAGTAAACTTTCGTAGAGCACACAGAAAATTTCAACTGATTTTCTGACCGGATATTATTTATAAACAGCTTTATTGTATATTTCATTTTTGTCAATTGTTGATTTATTGTTTTTATTTATTTCAGAGAAATACAGTTTTTGTTTCCAACTAAATGCTTTTTATTAATACTAATTTTAAGAATTACAAACATCCAGAAATCTAACATATATTTTAGTATTTGTACAATAATTAAAATATAATGATTACAAATACACATATAAAAATACATTATATATATAATGAAAACGTATGAACCCGTGAACGTATTATATACCCGCATTACAATATACAATTGCATGTTATAGAATACAGCATACAGTAATTATTTTCCATAAAATAGTTCGGAAAGAAGACTTATATAGATGAATTTTCAAATGCACACATTTAGATCTAATGCCCAAAATAAATTTCATAGACTTAGTGTAAAGAATAAAATTTTGCATACAATTTTTTGTTTCACATAATTTCCATTAATATTAGTACAACAATAGAAACGACAATTATATAAGTAATAAAATATAGATTTCTTTCACTGATAAAATTCCTATTGACGTGTTATAAGTATACTGTTCAAATTGTAAACATCTTACATTTTTAACATTAATATCAATCTAAAATAATACCTGAAAATCCTGAACAAAACCTTTCTTAGTAGCAACGTTTTTGATGTAGATATTTGTAGGATGGTAACAAAACTAAAGTTTCATGTATTGATTAAACCTAATTAAAGACGTAAAATTTTTCTTCTGAATTTATTACAAATAATGATATGATTTTTTTAAGTATGTTATAATATATATTACAATATTTATTGAAAGCAATTAATTTTTTACAATTTCAAACATGCTCGTGAATATAAACATATGTACTTAAAGATACGTTAAAAAAGTTTGTTTCCTAGAGTTAATATTAAAATCTAAATAAATATTGCAATTAACATTTAACACGATTGCGAGAAACAACTAATTTACAATTTCTCAAACAATAAATTAAATTCTGGTCTAAAACATTTCTTTAAGGTTTAGTTTTAAATCGTAACTGATATTTCCCGTAACAATTTTTTTTTTATAATATTAGTAATGCTAAGCAGTAGCGACATGTTATTCACAATATTAATAACCAAATGTTGAAGTAGATAGACGTTCAATGACGCTTATGTAAGTAAAATACAAATAATCGACGTATAGTGACCATGTATTACTTGTCAGTTTGTAGCATACGACGTTTAGTGTAAATCTAATGGTCACGTTGCGAACTCACAGTATATGAAGGAAGATATTTGGTAAAAATTCTTATCTTGTGTTATTTAATTCTAAACGTAACATAACATATAGAAAATTTCTTCGTGTTTTGAAGGCGCTTTATAATTATTTTTTTACTGATCCTATTTCATGTTTAACAAATACGAATTCAGTATTTTCACTGATGACGCGAAATGCTCGCCGAAAATACATTCATTCCCAATCTTATATTTAGCGCAGCAGCTCCCATCACGACGAAGCGGCCAGTTGAACAGAGATTTTGGACCGGTCACTGATAGTTTACTTATTGATCTGTCTAGATTTGTGTGAATTCAGCATCCATAAACAAGAATAGTTACAAACGTCTTAGAATGACCGTTTATAATGCAGCCTGAGTATTTCAAGGTAATCCCGCGTTTCTAGTCCAAAATAATCCGTGAAGCAATGATAATAATATACAGATTATTCACACCTATTTTCACATTAGCCCACGCAAACGCAACATGTTTTCAGTATATGAAGCTGGTTTACAGACGATATGTTGTGTTCTTCGTTTGCCAGTGAAACTTTTGCTGGGTTTTTTGTGCAAACAGGCGATTGTGGAGATTTGTATTCTGATAAGTTAACGCCACAGCGAGGACGGGCGCTTTTACTGGTGCCTGTATTTGCTGTATCTCTTAATATTTAAACATATGGAATCTGAATTTTTAACAGATAAAGAAAGCAATTTACCTCCCGTGCCGCTGAAAACATATCAATGGGAAGATTTACGGAGAGCGCGTGAGGCTGGAGGATACCCTTGGACTCATTTTCTCAAACCGCCACTGGAAGGAGAAATAACAGCAGAAGATATAATAAGAGAAACAACACCTAGAAGAAGCATGTCACGAGAATTTTCTAAATCAAGAACACATTCTCCCAGTGATGAAGAACCACAAAGGATTTTAAACCTTGATTCTTCACCGGGTAGCAGTAGAAGACATGGCGAAGAAGGAGAGGATGAAGGCGTTCACATACCTAATTTTTCTAAAGAAATTTCACTAGATTCAGAAGACGATCCTTTGAATTCAACAATCGGAATAAATATATTGAAAAGACCGGAGAGTCAACATTTATTAACACCTGTTGAAATACCTAAAAGTGTTTCTCCAAAAGGAATTTTGAAACGCCGGGCACATGAACAGCAATACAACATTGGGGTGACAGAAACACGAGAAAAAACTAAATGCTGTCATCCTTTGGTGAATAAAATAAAATACTTAGCTGATAAAACTTTACATAAATTGGATAAAAACGACAGCGAAAAATCACCGCTATCTAAGAGGAAGAAAAACGAAGATGTTCAAGAAATTAGACAGTTGAAATCCTCTCCGGGAGCTGTACGCAGACAAAAGTTCAGTGCAATAAAATTAGGAGATTCCGATGAAATGAGTAAAACAATGAGCATAGATGTAACATCGACGACTAAAAAAGAACATATTTACGAAGATATTGAAGAATCCAAACAGAATAATGATAAATTGTCTCATTTAGAGAGTGACCTAAATATTAATGAAAGCGATATGACAGAAAATAAATCACTTTCGTCTCAAGATCCTAGTTTAGTTATAGAAGAAAATTTATCTCATGCACCAAACGAAAATATTATGAATATACTACACAAAAATACTGACACAGAAAAGACAAATAATTTTTTTAATGACACGAATATTCATGATTCAAATACTGAAAATATTACTTTGGAGCTCTCGGAAGAAAACAGACAAGGCAATGAATCTCCGAATATAACAATTACAGAAATTACTGATGATAGCTCTGAAAATAACATAGAACAATCAAAAACTGTACCAATCGAATCATCGCCTAGCCCTAGTCCTCGAGGATATCACCAGAACCACAATAGAATGGAAATCGGTGACAATGAATGGTCTAAACCTAGCAGGTAAATAAGTATTACATTAATATTGTATTATTTGGTTTTGCTTTTTTGGTGTATTAGTATGACATAACAGTTGCGTTACAACACATGCAAAGCGAACGCGCCTACTTATCTCCGCCTGATAAATATAGCTCTAACCGAATCGTTTCCCTGTACTCTCAGTAAGCTCTTTAAAATTGTCATCAGCGATCAGTGCTCGCGGCTACTTTCACAGCGTAATTAGTTAGTTCATTTACCGACCCTGCTTTACGTACACGTTTACCTAATGTTTTTAATTTAATTAAAAATTACAAGGTTACCAACCTAGTTTTCGAATAATCGTCAAAAAATGTGACCTTAGTTAGATTTAAATTAATTTCGGTAAAATTGAATAATGAGCAAACTTCGAAGATGGACGTCAGAGGGAGGTACTCCTATAGAAAAACCTTTACAACCTACGCGAGAGGGCAGTGTCCAATTATTTACGCCAGAAGTACGATGTGCATGTCAATTTTTTCAATGTGATTCACTATTGCCCGAACGAGTAAATCCTGTTGGCACCAGACCGACATCGCGAGCTAGCAATATAATTACAAATTTAAGGTGAGAACAAAATTCATATTTTAGTATACAAACAGACGCTTTACGACTATAATTACGACCTACGAAATAAATTTAAAACCGCATAAACGTCTAGCCGGGCGACTGCTGCGGCTAAAACGAGCACTGACGGTTGGCCTAATTGTGACCGGCGTTACATGATAATATAGGTGCAGTTTTAAACCTAAATTTTTATTAAAGTTTAAGTTGTTGTCTTTAGAAATACTCTTGTTTTTTTTTGTAATTTCTGCAAAGCGAATGTTCGGATAGCTATATTATTATAAGGAAATATAATTTTTAACGTATTAACAAGTGAGCGAAAGTATTTTAATTTTTGTTTTATTATTTAACATAAACCTTTACTTTTCAGTGATCACGAATATGAAATAATTGAAAAACCGCATCCTTGTATTGTATATACTGCACCAAGTATCGAAGAAAGATCAAAAATGGTAAAAACTGACGAAGAACTGTCAAGTACCACCTCATTAGAGTGTAAATATTTGCATCATACCTCTGATGAAGAAGAACAGGTAGACGAAAGAGAAAATGATGAAACTAATGAAGACATTCTTAATGCTGAGACCTTACAAAAGAACATAGAAGAGCGATTTTTTGTAAATACTCCATCTACAGTTTCAAGAACAGAGTGTGAAATAAGCACAAGTCAGGTAGATTCATCGGCCTTAGAAAACTTACCATTACAACGCAGCAATCGACCAAAAAAAAACGAAAACGTAGATAAAAAAATACAGCAACGTATTCGAGAAGGAACTGGTAAATTAAGATCACAAGCCGGTAAATTAAAATCAAAAATACAAAATATGAAAACAAAATCGTTTACTATGCCCGATAGACCGAAATTTAGTTTGCCAGAACGTCCAAAATTCAAAATGCCTGCTCGACCGAAAATTAATTTGCCTGAAAGACCAAAATTTACTTTACCTGATAGAAAAAAGTTTACGTTTTCGAATCGCCCTAAATTCACTGTACCTGATCTTTCCAAAATTAAAATGCCGGAGAGAGCAAAGATAAATTTTCCAAGTTTAACTAAGAAAAAAGAATACAAAGATGATACAACTGTTACAGAATCCAGTTCAGATAAATTGCAAAATGTAGCATCAGTAGACTTTGAAGCAAAAACATATCCAAGATTTTTTAGTAAAAAGAAGAAAACTCCTTTGCCAATAGCATCATCTACCCCTAGTCTACACAGAGACGATACACCCCCGCCGACTTTTACTTTTACTCGTGTGAAAAATAGTAAAACAGATAATGAACCAAACATACCTGATAGCCCCGATCAGCCTCGGGAATATGGAAATATTAACAACGAAAATAATTACGAAAATGGACTAGAAGGCAAAAAACAATTTGAAACTACCTATGATTTTGATAAGTTAAGTCCTGAATATTTAGATGACGATGTAGAATCCTCTAATTTAAAAGAAACACGAAATGCAAATTCTATTTCCGATATGACGAAACACGAATATACACATATTAACGAAATTAACAACGATGAATTTTTTGTACGACCGAGAGGAATTTCACGCGAAAATATACAAGTTAGAGAATATCTTAGTGATGAAATACGGCAAGCATTTAAAATACCCAAGAACGTCCTTGCAACGATGGGCAGTAATTCAGAAATAAATAACGATGAAATGTATGCATATGAACCGGAAGCTAACTCGGAACTTAACATGGATGAAAAAGATACTATTCAATATTCAACTGAAGACATAAATGAGAAAGATGATGGATATTATACTTTTCCTCCAATACGACCATCAAGGGCTAAACGAAAGAAAAAGGAACCCGAATCTATTAAATACATCGATGACAGCGTCAATGCAAGTATACAATTTAGTGAGGTAGATTTAGGATTACCCGATGATCAAGTAGAAGACCTGCAACCAGATTACCAAGTACAGGATGAAAATGTACCCTTCTATTGCCATGAACTGACATCTCCTACAGATCTACAGTCTATTCATGAATATGCTAATGACGATGTTATACAATACCCTGATACAACTATGCCGATACAATCACAAACATTACCTATGCCTCCAAAGAGAAGGAAAAAACTCGGAAAAATAGATCTTAAACATTCTTCTCTGAATGATTTTAAGAATATAATGCCGACAGAGCAGTGGAAGAAAAATCAAGACGAACAGGATGATGTGAGTTATACCTAATATCAATAAAAAAATAGTAAAAAGAACCAAATAACACTATTACATTTTTAGCACATTATTATTTATATATAAGATGAATACAGGCTTCTGATGTTCACTGCTGTGCAAAGACTTCCTCGAAAGGAGTTAGGTATACATATTCTTTTAAACAATACATTATTTTTAATAAAACTATATTGAAGAGATTCACTGTGCTTTAATTCCAATTTGAAAACCACTATGTCGTAGCAAGATCAAAACGTAGGACATTCTACAGACATCGTACTTATTACCAATGCTAAATATTCTATACACATAGCAATTTTGGCAGGTGTCCAGTGAGTTGGTTTACTTTTGTATAATTCTGATATATTTTCAGAAGCACAGCTCCGTCCGATTATTGACCTAGTTCAAACTTATAAGTGAATTTTAAGATAATTTCTGGTGATTTGAAAGAGTATATTTATTTATATACAAGGTCACAAAGAGACATAACACATTTTTCTTACAGGGATATATTTGTATTCATTTTTTAATTAACAAATTTAACTAATAAGTTAAGTCAATTATTAATTACAAATTCTGTATAGATCTACGTTTTTAAAAGTTTTCGTAACTTATTTAATTGTATAAATTTAAGATGTGCCGAGTCGCATAGACACGGACGCGGTGGTGATAGAAACAGTGCAGTAACTTAACTATAGTTCACTTTTTTAAGTAGTGTCCGTGTTATTAAATTCAACGGGAATAATGTACAAATGTAAACTGTCTGTCATGCTCTTTGTAAACAATTACGCAAACATTAAGTACTTATTTAATATGTCATTATTTCATTATTAGCTATATAATATAACGTAATCAATTTTTTTTTATGTTATACTTGATAATACGCCGATGCGGCTGTATAATAACATGGAACTAACTTCTTGTTCACGCTGAACCACATTACTCACATCGTCTTCACACATAAATTGATGCATCTTCCTCTTTATTTCATTAGATATAGCTTATTCAACCAGAAGTCATAATTTTTGAAGCACTATGTATACGCTCGGCTATAAAAATAGGCGATAATTTCCATCTAAATCTCTATGGTAACAGAAACCGAGGGATATTAATAAAATTACAAATTATAATGACGTATATATTGCGTCAGTATTTCTTAATGCCATTTTCAATACATTCTCAAATTTCATATTAATTATATTAGTTTCTGACATCACATTGTATACAATAAAATTATTTGCATTTAAAAAAATATTCTGTATTTCAGATTGTAGTGTATCGAACAGAGCACGAATATGTCGTACCCCAAGTTGAGTCAACAATAACAGAACATAGCCCTGTGCCTCCTCGGCGAAATCGTTCCAGAAGCTCACGCGGAACTTCTCTTTGTGACGACGATCGCACCTCTCATGGCGCTGAATCTCTAACACTGGATACTAACTTGCCTCTCGCCGGAGATATTAAATTAGGAAGAGAAATACGTCAGGAAAGCCCAGGATACGCAACAGTGGATAAAGGTTCGTATCAACCGGATCCAAACATTAGGAGATCTAAAAGTAAGACTCCACCTGTACGTCACCGCAAAAGCAATAGTTCTGAAAGAAAGTACTACACGGTGGGGCCGGGTAAATGGCCAAAACCCGATCGGCCTCCAAGAAAAAAATCTTCAACAAGTTTAATGACACTTGATAGTTTCACCAAAAGATCTATCAGCGAAGATATAACACAATATGTAGAAATTGAGGACCCTCAGTTTGAAGATATCCATAAAGATTTAATATCTGGAGAAGTAGTAAAAAAAATGAAAGATAGACCTCTTCCTCCTCCGCCAAGGCCACCAAGAGGACCAAAGAAAAAAAAAAAGTTTGACGAGGAAAAATTGGAAAATGTTTCATCTGATATTATGACACTCTCTGGCTACTTGCCTCAGCACACATCTGATTCATTAAAAACCGACAGTGTTGTAGAAATAGAAGTTTCAACGCAAACAGATCCTCTACCTGACGACGTTGATTTCGAACTTGGCTTGGATGAAAACCTTGATATATCAATGTCTAGTTCATTAAGAGATATTATAGATGAAGAATCTATGACGGGCAGATACAGAAGGAAAGTGTCAGAAAGTCCACATATTTCCCGGGCAACTTCTAGATCCGAAAAGTCATTAAAACTTTCAGATCCTAAGATATCCGATTTATCGAAGTCTAACATTGACCGTTCTTCGCCGACCGTAATTCTCGTTGAAAAACGGGTGTCTAGTCCTACCAAAATTAATGAACATGAAGAAATGTTGACAGAAGCTACTTTGACTGTTCAGCATATTGACATAGATGAGTCCCAGATACCTGAGGTGCCACCACTTCCAAGATCAATAAAAACGACTGCATCTACTGAATCCAGACACGTAACATCTTCATCTCAAGAGAAAGCACTTGAAAAAGTATCAGAAAGCTGTAAAGATATTCAATTAGATAATTTAGTAACGCAAAGACTACAAGTAAAAGACTTAGACGTAGGAAGACTAAACGTGTCCGAGCTTCAAGCAAGTAAAATATTGGTATCTGACATAGAGGGAATGACTTTACAGGTAAATGAATTGGATTCAAAATCAGGACATATATCTGTGAGCGGTATTGAGTTTTCACAATCAGTAATAGAAGAAATTGTAAAAAAATTTGCTGAAATCTCTACAAATAACACAATTGCTACACGTCCAAGTCAAAGTGATATTGATGCTCCAAAAACAATAAGTAGAGAAGAACATACACAAACAGAAGCCAGAGCGGAGGTAACAGAGACAGATTTTAAAAGAGATGATGCTAAAGTAACAGCGGAAACACAAAATGAACCCCCAGCTCCTCCGCCTAGGCCAGTAAGCTTTGATGATCCGTCTATGCCTCCTCAAAGACCGCCTCCACCGGACTTAAGTCCTATTTTGTATACATATTTTAATGATTTAGCTATACCAACGTCTTCACTTTTTCCTAGACCAAATCGAGAAAGATATTTTGGCGAATTACAAGAATCTCATCACCAAACTCCTCCACTGCCAGCACGAAGAGGCAAAAGAAAACTTGCGGCTCCTCATAGCAGCGATTCAAGTTCCGATGGAAGTAGACTTCGACCATCACCGAGACGTATGCCTCCAGTGAAACCACATGAGCCTACAGTCACAGAGACTGGCGCACAATTTCTTCGAGCTTGTCATAATTCAATAACCAGAACAATTAGAAATATATTTAATTCATTTATGTCATACATTCACGGCCACGAGGACAAAAAAGACGTACAAATGGCATTGGTTATATTTTTAGTTCTAATTGCGGGGTTAATAATGTTTGGATTAAGCGATAGTCGAACCGTTCATCATCATCATTGGGAATTCTTTAATCCACCTGACGGTAATCAGTGATGTAATGTAATATAATTATGTTGTTTGTAAGTGGTACGATTCAGTTAACAGAATACAATTAATAATATTGGAAAGAAATAATCATGTTATACTAATTATTATTTAAAAATACTGAATTGTACATAAAAATTATCACTTTTTTAAGTTTAACTAAAGCTATTACTCAACTTTCTTCTTTTAATTAACTACAAAAAAGCATTTTATTTAAATAATATGTATCTTTACATTCTAACTAGTTTAGTTTATTAAAGTCTGCCAACGTTTTGTCGACACCGTTATAATC